>JAQGAO010005463.1:0-13556 GCA_034697705.1 Ommatoiulus sabulosus
AAATGGAGAGGGTTGGGCTGATGAACTGCCGGTTAAAAAACCGACAAGACGATTGATATCTACTGCCGGAGTCTTATTAGCTTCGGTCTATGACACCCAGCAGCGGACGTTGCGCCCACGGTTAATGATGATGATGACTCATCTTGATGGCCAAAGTTCATATGCATGTATACTCAAGATCATCGATGGACACCGACATCCTCGGTAAATTGGGTTTGCAACAACGTTTGGAATTGCAGTCCATCGTCTAATTGCAGAAACTACAGTATATACGATTTTGCGTCAACCCTGTACTTTTGTTTCTTGTAGCACATGTATAGGGGTGCGGCCGCGTTCTCTTCAGCGACACATCTCGAACAAAAGTTGTGACAAGTTCAATGATGTCCTTCTTGTGTTTCTCGCGAATTCCTTTTTATCCGAGGCGGACACTGGCAATAATTCCGTCATCTGTATTGTCTGCTAATTTATGGACCGCGGTGTAATTTTTGCTGGGTCGTTCTATTCACCACTGTCTAGTCAAGGACGAAAAAAGTAAAAGGGGTGCCAGAGTTAACTCGTTTCATAGGGTGGAAGAGGACGAGGGTCAGCTAACGGGTTGACCTCCAAAAACTACGCATTGGGGTCATGAGCTGATTAGCAATTAAATTTGCGATTACAACGGCCTGGAGCTGCTCGAAAACCGCACTAGCTAATCTCCTTTGTGATTTTTTGGGAATTAATTTTGGGCAGCACCCAGGAGATCCCAAAATCGAGGCCTCCGAGTAATCATAGTCTTACATGTAAATGTATATACTCATTTTAGGCAAATAATGAATCTATTAAAGTCGAACCGATTATGTTTACGCAGCATTTGAGGGAAGTAGGCACTCTTGGAAAAATTAAATACAGGGTGTCTTGACGTGGCATAGATGCATTGACATTCAGGGTGGTTTGAAGTGGGTCAATATGGATCTGGTCAAGGACCCACAAAGATTTCCATATTTTGTCTAAAATAAGCAGCGCTTTGAAAAATGAGGTGTTGATGTAATTTATTACACAGGTGTGTTGCAGTTTCCTCCCCTACATAAACAACATTAGCTTTAAAGATTTCTGTAGCATCTTATAGGATGAATGCATTTTGGGGATTCCCCCTATGCACTCTTGTTCTCTCATTCAGGGTGACCAGTCCTGAAAACGTTTGTTCAACCAATTTTGGTCGACCCCTGTTTTGTCATCTTTTTCAGTGACCATACAGGGGCCCCATCAAGCTGTGATAAATGCACTGACTCAGTGCCAGTGACTCTTTCTTGTCACATCCTCTTTTGCAAGTTTCAACTCAATGTTTCTCGTAACATTACTTGTCCAATATTTTTTGCATTTTCAGTTTTTGAAAACATTACAATTTCGAAAACAGTCAAAACGTTCTCACTCTTTCTGCATCACTTGCATAACAAGTTCATATTTTTCTGAAGTTTAGTTTTTTGGCGTCTTGTTGAATGACCTTATACAGACATCTTCCAAGCCCGGTCGGGGTATATCTAAAGTTTAAAAGTTAATTTTCCGCTATTTAGGTTACCTATCTTTTCATTTTGATTGCTGTCTTCTGATAGGAGAATTAAATTGCTGGCAAATAGCTGTCTGAGATGCTTCGCGAGAAGGCGAATTTCGTTCCTCGGACGCTTTAAAATTTGATGATCGTTAAAATAATTAGGTATATTTTGGGACGATGATTAGCCGAGCCAAGGCTGCTCCGAAGAGCACGCACTCCTAATCACAACATGTTTATTTTCAATGTTATGCTCTGAACTTGTGAAGTGATTGCTGCTCTTTTTTTCTCCAAACATTTGCCATGAACCGTGGCTAAAAAACCTGTCTTCCCCTGATTGTAACGCTATTTTATTGCTGCATCTTTAAGATATAAAAGGCATAAAGATATCCGTATATTGCAATATTTTTTATTGCGCAGATGTATAGAGAGAAATAAAAAAGGCTTTTTGGTTCAGTTCGACTTTCCACTCTTGGAAGGCATGCTATTGGATTTATTGCAATTTTGATGCCATGGCAGCTTAAATGTAGAAATGTTTAACTACAGTATACGCGTGTAAAACAACAGATTTATAATCGAGCAAACTGCACCATCACATATTGCAAAAAAACATAAAATTTTAATAATTATTTTTAATATTATTGCGATAAACCGAATCGTGTTTGCTCCTTCTTGCATGGTTCATTAATCGAAAGTTTCAGGACTTGTTAATGTCTTATCCTATAGATAACTTGCACGTGACGTCACGCAGCTCGTGGGCGTGGCTAATGTGGCTCGATTTACATTGTGGGCTTGTTGTGGGGTACATGAATCTGAGAATCGTCGTGGCTCTTATCATTCTAAAAACTAAGAAAATACCCCATTATAGAAACTATCACTTACCCATGAATAGATTTTTAATCCGAAAGTAGCTATTTTGATGCTGTTTTTCCGCTACAAATCGAAAATTGTATGAATTTTCTCGTTTATTTCAAAATAAATAATTAAATAAAGGAATAATGTAAAATTATATATGGAACGAATACGTATGCACATGCAATTTATCTACAGCGAAGGCAATCATATTTTTGCCACAGTAATATTATGAAGTACCCGAACATGTCTGATCTAGGCGGATCCAGCACGCGTCGTCTGCTTGTGAAAGTTATCTACTGTAATAAGATAAGAAGTTAATAATTCCTGCTCTCCATGTGACGCAAAAAATGCTCTTCGACTATTAAATCGGCGTACGCGAGGCTAATTTAATTGTAGAAATATTTAATAAGGGGAACAGATTAAAACAATTCGAGAATTGGTAGTGTTTAACAGATTCGTGGCAATGATTTACGTGTTATTTTTGATGGTGCGCCTTTGAGCGCGGAGGCAGTCGGAAAAACGAAATTATTTACGACCAGCACAAATGGAAAATGATTCTGTTAATGATAATTTCCCAACAAATATTCATGAGGGGAATGGGAACTTCCCAAATGGATGACAGCTGTGACGAAGTGCGGACCGAAGAATTTCAAGCTATGGCCAAAAAAATACACGTGGACGGGGGCTCGTTTCGTCAAAGTGGTTTTGCGGTTCGTTAACCAGAAGACGATTAGTAGAAAAAAAACCTCTTTTTTACGAATTGTTGGAGAAAAACAGAGTTTGGAGATGATTCCAGGGAGCGGGTTGCAGGATTGAATACTAGAAAGTGATGCTGTCATTAAGTTTCATCTTTCATAGGTGTTACATGTACGTGCATGCATGCCTAATTACAACCTGGCTTCGGAAGGGCCGTCCATAAATGACGTCACAAGCATAACTTGGCGAGGATATTGGCACGTTGCATTATGCATAATGCGTATGCTCGTTATGTTCGTGGGCGTCGTTAATTAAACTCCCAAGTGTCTGTTAAAAGGATGATAAACTCTTTTCCCTGGAAATGATGGAAGGTTATAGAAAGCAAACGTGCACGTGTGAGCAATTTCTTCCCCAATGTTTGGAAACTTGTCGTCAAGGGTTAACAATTTTAGGAGTAAAGTAAACATGGGAATAATTCTTAAGAAAAATGGAACGCCGTCTCACGTTCCCGTTTTTAATTATTTCCATATTCAGTTTTTTAACGAAATGTTGCAAAATTGTAAACTGTATGCGGATGTAATGTTTCTGCGTTGGAGAAATAAAGTTGTCCACGATTTCGTTTTAGCATATACGAGTGCAGTTTTCAGTTACGTGCGAGCATCCAATCCTTATGCATGCACGCAATGTTAAAAATTTGAAAGAAATTCCTGGTTGTAAATGACATTTGCACGATTACAACCAACAAGTTTCCAATTTCAATATGAATTGCATTACGTTTTTTTCACATTGGATGGTTGAGAATTATTTAATATTCTCGTTTATGTTTCTAAGAATTCGAAGGTGTGCAGAGGCCAAATCCCCGTCAATTTGAATGCAATTTATCGTCATGCTACGTTTTTTTTCTTCTTCAAAATGTCAAATGAATTTGGCTTTCTAGCAAGCATAAACGAACCACACGTAACCTTTCCAGGTTCACACCTTACGAAACTATGCTGACATGCTTAAGACCCACTACATTTCCAGACGTCGTTTAATGGATGCCCCTAAGGCGATGCTCTGTGAGTCTGTGGCAACGAGACCTAATTGTCCCAGAAAACATTATCTTTAGCTCGCATGTTGATTAAAAAAAAATCGACTCATAAAAATGCGAACCTGCACTTAGTATTATGGAAATAGGTGGCCACACCCCTCCTGGAGTAGCGTGGAACAGAATTGACTGACAGGAGGGGTATGAGGGGGGGAGGGGGTCAAACACGAAGATTGGATGTCCTACGCTCTTCGTTAAAATCATTTTGGAGCGTCATTATCTGGCGTTTTCGCGTTCGGAGCGTCGAAAAATGCTGAAAGTAATTTTCGTGGTACCTGGAAAATCCTGAAGCACGAGGGCAACACACCCCTTTTCGGCTGCCATACACACCGCCATTATTAATTCCTTCGGCGATATTAGATAGCTTTGTGTTCGCCATTTGGGGGGGACTTTTTGGACGCCATCGTAAAGTTACCTGCGGACCCTTCCACGTAACATGCTCTTGACCACGCAGGGGGTCGCCGTTATGGCTCTGGCGAGTTTAATAAACGAGACACGAAACGAAGTTTGGGCCTGGGAAACAGGTCCAAAAAAGCACGGTGGATTTTTTGCCGAACCATGCTGGCTGGATTATGTATACCGTTTGCCGTGATAAGGGTTTGCAATTTTTTTTTGTTTTTTTGTTTCTCGTCCCAACGAAAATAATCCTGGAAACCGACCTTTTCTGGTAGTAGGTTAAGAGTTTGAACTCTGGGAGGTCCTGAAAAATGTTCGGAATTTGGTGACTCGGCTGTTAGTGACCCCGCAACGACCTCTCCACGGTAAGCAAAACCGTGTTTGCATGCTTAAAATGCGCCTCTGTCCATATCAAAATTCGTGTTGGGGTAATTTCGTGGTTTGCATTTTTTCTTCTGCGCTGAAGGCGACCTTGTTGGGAGTTGGATCATGATCGAGTGAGAGATGGTCAGTTGCGTATATGGCAGCATTCATGAACTTCCCCTGAAATAGACCAATAGGATGCTCATTCTCGTAAAATTTTGCAACGCTGGTCCTGTCCGTCGAAACACACCAGTTCGCCCTGGTGATGCTTCAGTACAACAACAACAACAGTAAAATGTGATAACATGAGACGTAATTTTTAATTGTAAGAGGTTTATTTACATCTACTGTACATGTATTTTGTGACAGTTCTTTGGTTTGAAAATGTTTTTAAAATGTCCCAAACAGTCCCAACATGGTGTCCAATTTCGACGAAACGGTTTAAACGGGACACCAAAAACATGGTTCAATTAAGTTTTTTTTTTTTTTTTTTTTTTTTTCTCCAACTTTTAATAAGTTGTCCTCCGACAGGTATGTTTTGCAGCTGTAATATCGACGCGATAGTGTGTGGCGTACGCTTTTCTCCGAATTTTGTCTACGCCCGCCTTTTTCAAGGAAGGATTAAAACGAAAAATTGGTACTGGAGAGAAAAAAAAAGAAGAATGGCGTTGAATCGTGCCGTACCAACTTTCCTGCTTGGAAATAACAGGTTGGGTAACCGGGACTCGTTGAGCACATGTCGAGTGATGCTGTATCATGGAGAAATTGCTAGTGTTGGTTGCACGGAAAGCTGGGCCAAAGCCGGTCCTGCAGGGGTCATCTCGCGATGCGGGATGGGATTATCCATTTGGAGTGTCCAAATTGGCGTAGGAGAGAGATGGGGGCACTTACAGGGGATCTCCTCCGCTCGATGTAACGAGGAGTACCCTCCTTTATCTGATCTGGTCCGACACCTTGTCATTGAATTGCAAATGGCGTGGGGTGGGAAGGTGGGGGCAGGGTGGCCCCTCTCGCATACCTCTGCCATTTTTTTTTATCTGCCTCGGTCGGCCCGATCGCCGTCTTTTTGTACTTTTAATCCAAATGCATTCTTCAGCTGACCACTTCGTTAATGGCTTCTTTCTTCCTTCCCGAGGCAGCAAAAAAGCGTACATGTACACGTGAGATCATTTTTCTAAAAAAGCAACCTGACTGAGCCTGCATGCGGTGAGGTGGATTTTAATTCACTTTGCCCCTCGCATTAATTCAAGAGAAATTGCAGTGAGGGCGCTGGACACCACGTACTTAACTCGGTGAAATGTTGTCATTTCTGAAAGTTGCCATATATGGTCATTTCGTCTTATTGAGATTAGCAAGGGTTTGATATGACCGGATATCTTAATATTTTCTATGGTTTAACCAGATATCAGATGTGGGTAATTTTGGATGCAACCAGACATGTCAGATGTGACCAGTTTTGGATGTAATCAGACATGCCAAATATGGTCAATTTTGATAATCATATTTATCGACATGTTATTGGAATCATTCTTTGCTTAATGAAGTTGGCGATCGAAACTTGCATCAGAAATTGATGCATTTGAAATTTGAATTTCTCGTCGCAAAAAAATATGCAAGGCTTGGCTAATTAAATATATTTAGGAAGCTCTTACAATAAAAATTATTTGATCTTACAGTGAATATAGGCTATGTATATTTATCGGACTGGAATTGCGTGAAAAATATAGCGTTTTCTTTTGGATTCAAATGGACTGAAACCAGTTTTAATTAATAGTTAAAAAGTCGCTGCTCGATGAAACTACAGACGCTGAAACTTTTTGAGTAAACAAGATTTCTAGATTTGTATCGGAAAATTGAGTTTAATTTATGCGCAGACTTCCAATCGCGCCTGAACCATAGGGCTGCGAGGTATAAAAGCAAAGTGCTTTCAATTGTCATAGTTTTTTTTTTTTTGCTGGAAGGAATTTCGAAGCAGTAAGTGAAGTATCTCGTTCATCTCTCGGTTTTTATCCTTTAATTATTCCATTATAAAAGCACCGTTATGGTCAGATATTTGTGTTTTCGCATGTCGGGACTGCTCGGTCGCCAAATTTCCTGAAAGCTCATGTTCTTTTAATTTTATGGATCTCTTCTTTTCGATTTAATGGCCCCTCCACTTGTTTACATTTTTATTTACATGGATTCATCGTCGTCGTTTCACTGCTATTATTATTATTATTGCCGTTGTTAGATAGAAAAGAAGCGTGTCTGGATACGTGTTTTTACATATCAAAATAGAAATTCCTGTCTTTGAACTTGAAAGCCGGTTTGTAAGAAAATGTAGATTTCCAAATTATTATTTTGACAGCCAACCCTGGCGAGGCGACGCACCTTCTTCGTATGGCCACGCATCGTGCGGCCATGTTTTTATATAAGAATGCTTTTCAATTTATTAGTCATCAAAGAAATCTCCACTTTTCCCAATTCTGGCTCTCGACGCCAGTTTTTGCACTGAGCACGTCTGAGGAGGCCATTGTTGGTGCGTCCGAGCAGTTTTCTGCAACATAAAATTCCGAAATAATGTTGTTGTTGTTCATGATGAAACTGCAAAAGGCCGAGGAACATTAAAATTCTAGCAGCAGAAGCAGATATTCCTCCCAGGACCCATTTAAGGTCTGGAGGAATGCGGGTCTCGAGCCTCAGAGGCTTGTAAATAGGCTCGCCAGATGACACATTAATTGCAATTTGTGGGAACAGCACTGCCAGACAAAGATCTTAATTATATTACCTAACAGATTATTATAACTCGTAAACTTGCCAGGTTTTTCGGGCAGCCTGAATATTCTCCGCATTATACGGTAACACGCTTACCAGAAGTGGACCTCCATGATTTATGGCTTGTTCAATTTCAGACCCAGAAATATAAAAACAATGGATTTTCGCAGAATTTGGCACGTGACCTGATCATTTGCCAGAATTCTGCCCGTGTTATTTTCCTTATCAAGCGCTTACTTCAAGTGATGTTGGGCAAGTGTTTATAAAGCTTGCCACAGTCCCTGGTGCCAAGAGGTGTTTAAAAAAACAAAAAAAACTTAAAACTTGTTAAAACTCTTTAATTAAAGTTTTATTTATTCTGAAATTATCTACATCATTAATGCAATACATTCACTCGATGCAGAAATTTATCTTTAGCTACTCTGCATGGATTTGGATCCTGGATATTTTGCACTTATCACACGAGTCGTTTAGCGATTCAATGCAATATACATTTCGATTAACTTTCTGATTGTTTAATGTGCGAAAGTCGGCCCCACGTGGCCTATAAATCGATGTTGATTTTTATGCAGCATGATCAAAGAACTGGCCCGCTTCTATACACGCATTGCCAAGTATTTTAAATGCATAATTAACGTGAAATTATCAGTGAAAATTACGAGAGGGAGGGCAAATCATGCTGGCATGCACACTGTATACACCTTTTGAATATTTGGCACTTCTTATCTTTTTAACCTCGTTATTATTTCAACATGATTCAGCTATAAATAAGATTGCCAAATTAGTTATCGGTAAACCATTCACGCGATATTACATTATTTTCGTGTAATTAAGGCTGATTGATTTGGCTGGAGCGCTGCTCGGACCTTGCTGATTATCTTTATCGGCTAATGGACAAATTTTTGGTTTTAATTACTGTATGGAACTGCATACAATAAGTTGTTGCCGAAAGTGCAAGTTAACCTAATTTGTACTTAATGGGGTTCTTTGTGTTGCAAATATGGCTTTGAAACTGCCTTATGTATACCTGGCCAAAGTCACCTGCTGAAGAAAGTCAATTATTTATGGATAATCATAAAAAACTAATATTTAAACTTGCTCATAATACAACAAAGAGAGGTTTTTCTGATCTCTAATAATCAAGCGGCCGGGGTGCTTGATTAAAAATTTCTTTGGTAAACAACTCGATTAAGGACTTGTGAAATAATCATTAATCAGTTGCTGTCTAACGATGACAATTTTAGATTTATTGCTTAATAATGTTATGAAATTAATTATTTTTTTAATCAGTTTTTGCCCTTGAAGTAATTAATGTATGGAAAATTGAAATTTCCAGAAAGTTTTGGTAAAATTTTGCCATCCTCCTGGTTTTGCTGCACTGAATCCGCAGTCGTTGACTCCAGAATTAAACTGTTGTTAGGATTGCAATAATTTGCGTGTGCTTTCTATTTCGCAGATGGTTCAAGCTATTCAGGTTTTAAGATTTCATCTATTGGAATTAGAAAAGGTAAGCATTTTTCTTTAACATGAGATACTTTTCAAATTGTCTGCTTTTTACACATATCCCCCTTTTTTTAATATTTAGCTATAGAATGTATTGTTTTTTTCTGTATTGTGTTTGAGGGTCAAGTTAACTAAAACTGTTTATGTAACTAGTTAAACGCTGACAAGCAATTTCAGTTTCTCTTGAAAAACTGGTTATGGAAGTTTTTCTGTAGAAATTTTACTGCCGCGCTTCATTTCTGGTAGAAAATCAGAAAAAAAATTAAGAAAAAATATTTTTATGTTCGAAGTTCATGTTTAGTTTAACATAATTACACAAAAAACGCAAAAGACATTTTTAAGTCTTCAAATTAAAAACGCCATTGTTATCGTTTTGCGATTGACTCGAGTTCCAACATAAAAATTTCTAATTGGCGAACACGAGCCTCTATCAAAACTTGGCTTTGAAATTTTTTGGCATTTTTTACGCCGTTAGCAGTTATTACCTCGATCACTGTGAGAACTGCAATCAAGCAAAACTTTTGCAATCGGTTGCAAGAAATCGGAGTAAAATTTCTAAATGTAATTTTTGTCAGTGGGGGGTAGATTAGCAATTTTTATGGCAAAACTTGGCCAGTCCACTGGCATTCCTATATATATATAGGAACTGCTGATTGGAGCGCCACCCTGACTGACAGACGTGAAATTGCGAAACCGTTTCGTTCCAGGCAAAAAAAGGGCGAAGAGATGTGTGCTTATCGCCCGTTCTAATTGCAGAATTGTAATTTATGCCATCGATTGGCCATTCCTAAAAGTTCGATTACTGATTTGACATTTCTCACGGTGGATTTGTGGTGGCCGAACAGAGGGGGGGCCAGCCGGTTAAGCATATATAGGAAGTGATTTGAAAATCCTCCAAATCATGCCTTGACCAAGTTTAATGCATGCTCGCGCCCTGTTCGCCTAATTGCCAGCGACGTCGTTTCCCATAGTCCGCAACTCGGACGTAGGTGGAGCCAGGTGTGGTAAGGTAGCCATTAAACACGGGCTTTCGTCACGCTCCGCAACCCGATCTTGGGCTTCTGTTAAGGGGGCTTTCTGGAAGGCGCGGGGAGCGTGGTCAAGGTGTAATTCCACTGACATGTTGAGCCCTGACAATTCGATGAAAGCCAATTTTATGGCCGGCCGAGCGTTCTGGATCGCAGTTTGGCCACACTAAATTTGCACGAGGGCCAATGCCGCATTTGCATTCGTTGAGTTATTTGGCATTTATGGCAGGCTGGAGGAAGCCAAAGCCACAGCGTGTCAAGAATTATAACGGACGCAAATTATGCCCCACCGCTTTTCGTTCGATGAAGAAGCGGAGAAATTACTGACCAGGAACCCTGTGGACACCCGATACTTAGGCCCCGCAGCTTTCAGATTGATAGCGTTTAGAGCCATAAATTTGTTCTACCTTGACGCAATTCAAATAGCAATTATTTTTTTATAACTCCGATTGGCAAGGCGAAATTTGGAGTAATTGAAAGTTGTGTTCTCGTTTCGTTAACGTACCGTGTTAATGCTAATCTGTTGTAAGAAATCGTAAATATCCCTGCAAGCTGACCGTCTGTTGCAAAGACTCCTGCATGTACATGTATGCTTGGAATATAAAATAATGCCTCTTTCTTAGATCTTGACAAAATTACCATTTGCACCGAGGTGCCTCTGTCAACTAATTTTGAGCTTTGGAACCATAAAATAATTGCATGAGACAACTGTGCTCGGGTTATTTAATGCTGATTTCGTACCACAATTCCAGTTATGCTCAACATTACTATTAACTGCATGGTACGGCAAACTCAACTCTATAGTCATGTTCGTGGACTACTATACGTCATTTGTGTCGATCGTATACAATGCAACTCTGATGCTTTTCTTGCACTGTTATGTCAACATTGGTCGTGTTGCGTTGGTTGCCAGGGAAAAATTTTCGGATTATGCAAACACTTTACTGCAGTGGTTCTTATGAGGTGAGCTCTTTTGGGTGAGCGAGCTCCAAGTCTGTTAAGAAAACAAAAGATCTAAAGAGTCCCACTATGCACTACACTATTACTCTGGCAACTGTGCTTATGTAAGGTTATAAAAAAAAACTTTCAGTTAATTAAAGTTTCAAAAAGTGTTGATTCATTGTTCCCCAAAATTAACAAGAGACAAAGAATATAAAAGTCATTGTTGAAATTGGGTATTAAGCAGTGATAAAACAGCGGGGGCTAATCAAAGAGTTTCAAGAGGTTAGGCATTTTGGAGGGTTTTAAGGTGTGGCACCCGAGATTTGTAATAATAGGGCCCATAATTATGCGGCATTAGAATAATATTAATAATGCATTGTGCAATTTTTCTCCGCCCCGTTCTGGGCACCTGGATATATAGCGAAATAGCTCATTCACTATGCCAGTGACATTTCAAATCCAATTCACCATCTTTGTTACACCAGCAGCCTCGATCCTAAATCATTCACATGCATGCGCAATATATCAATTGGGCAAGCCAAGCCATTTCTTGAAAGGCTGTTAACCCAATCTTTGTCCAGCTATAGATATTGCTCGGAGAAACATGTTCGGAATGTCGGGCAATATATTTTAAAGCGAAACCATGAAGTTGTGGCCCTAAACATTTAACAATGATGAGATTTTCATAAGAGGAATTTTTGCAAGATGTTTTTGGATATGTGGGATAATTTCCCTCCAATGCAATCACGAACACATAGAAATTTACTATCAGTATATAAAACATCCTTTAGAACACCCAGTATCTCTGTCATATATATATATATACACAGTATATTGGTTCGAAATGTTTGAACCTCAATTTTGTATTTCTTTTATCACGACTATTGAAATTGCGAATCCGACTTCCAACGTTTCCATGTGTATTCACATTGAAAGGGAAATGCTAATTGAATTTTTTAGATTTTTTTGGGGCAATTTTTTCCTCGTTGCTTTAATAGTCTAACGAGGATGTAGGATATCGGAGCATAATTCCATGCCTTCATTCATATAGACCTCCATTGTATACCTCGTGCATTCAGAGCAGATATTGTCACAATTTTTTCTTTTTTTTTGATGTAAAACAGCTGTTTTTGACCAATTTTTGTTCCCGCTTCTCTCACCCGCCCCCATAAGTACACGTGTAGTGGTTTGCCAAGCCCTCCCCCCATGAAAATGGCGCTATTGTGCGCGGCTATTAATCGTGCATCTGTTTACCCAATATTTGCTCGCAATTTCCCACCAAATTTGCGTTTTCTAATTGCTGTTAAAACAAGCCGTTTCCTGCAGCTTGACAACATTTAGATTTTTTCGCCAGTAATTATAACGTTGTTGTCCTGGGCGTGTCGCTGTTTGTCAACAGCTTCCCGCCCCTACCCACCCCCACTTCTTTGTTTTCGGTAATGTCGGAATACCCCCTCCCTCTTCTCATTCAGGCAAAACCTCGCGTTTTTTGCCTCGGATTTTGGCCATACATACTGTATATACTGTAAGTGCTCTCTCGTGATATGTCCACGTGTTATGTCCATTGAGTTAGCGTTTTGTCCAAGTAGAACTCGCTACCCCCATGGAAATTCGTCCATTGTGTTCTCGTTTCCTTTTGTGCCATTTTGGCATCAAAAATCCCTGGCAGGTCCAGTGGACGTGCCCCACACGCCACCTTTATGGTCTGTTGCCGATGTGGGGGTGGGGACGCGTTGATGCACGTGCTTCTGGGGAGGGGTCGTGATAAACACTGGCATCAAAGTTTGACACGCAGGGGAATTAACGTAATGTTGGGGAGGGTTTTTTTTCTGGTCAGGTAAACGCACGAAGTTCTGAAATCTTTAAAATTGGCTTCCGGTGCCTTGGAATTGGGACGAGGGAAATTGGTGCCTCGGCAGAGTGAAAATATATATGGCGAACAATTTGGCAGGTTTTGTGATGGCTAAATCGCGAGGTTGATTGTCAGTTAGCATATACAATCCTTTTATTTCTAAAGGTAAATTTGGTATAACCAGCTGTATCAATGCCGTCCTCAAATATACGTGACGAACTGTATGTATAACGTATAGTCTGTGCTTTCTACCTGTACCACGTTTATGCGTCTAGACATGATTTGTGGGATATATACGGACGAATTCCAGGAACATCTGAAATAGACATGTTCAAATACTAGTATTAATTTCTTGTCTGCTACAGTGGAACCTTATTAAGAAGAACTCGCTTAATTTATGCGAATTTCTGATATAACGAACTCATTTCCAGTCCCTCCCCTATACATGCCTATATATTAGGGGAACCAAAAACGATCTTAAAGCCGGTCATACACGAGGAAAGTTATATCTGGAAACTTGGCAATTTTAGGCGTGTCCGAAAAGTCAAGTGCATA
>JAQGAO010005464.1:0-13555 GCA_034697705.1 Ommatoiulus sabulosus
CAAAAATGAGAATAAAATGGACAAAAGTCAGGCAAAGTCAGGCAAGTCGATTTTTCAAATGTGGTGGCAACCCTGCACATAGAAACTTCCAGAATTAACCAAAACACGTAAATTTATGAGTGAATTTATTTTTCTGCTCACAAACATTCAAAACAAGTAAACAAAATATAGATATATCTATTACAGATGGATAAGCTTGTGTCCATAGCACACAAAACATACATCACATACAAGTAACTATGTCATGTTAATGAATTTTGAGTAAAGCATTTATAAGGTTTTCGATCATATACAGGTACTTTTTAATACTTTGGAAGAATACGTGTACTGCCAAACTGGTTGATTAAATTACCGAATTGAACAGCAGTGTGAACCAAAATGTATAAAAATATCCTACATTCTTCTGTAAGTGAACTATAATGAATCGAGTCTCTTTAAAATGCAGTGTTAACCTGTATACTTTCAAAAAAATCCCATGAAACTTGTAAATTCCAGTTTACATTCTCGGTATGTTTATACTGTAGTTTGGGCAAAATTTAAAACAAATATGCATTTGAATTTAAATCAAATTTCCAGTAAATTAAACCACCTTCAATTAAACATAAATTGTTATGACGAGTCGAAACGTTCCAGCATAAATTTGATTCTTTCAAAATTCATGTTTACACATAAAATTTTCACTCAAAAAAATATTGTGTAATAGCGCGTTATACAGAGTACGTAAGACAACTCGTCAATATACATGTATTACAGGCTTAGGCTAGCATAATTACATACATTTTTCTATAATTTGTTCCATGGCAGCTAAATGTTAACATTTTTTTAAAAAAATAAATAAATGTCTCCATTAAACCTAATACATGTACTGACAATTTCGTTCAATTCATTTGAGTTCTTAAAGTTGTAAACAAAAAATAAACATTTATAAAATGTGGAGATTTTAAATTTACATTCTGCCAACGGGTGCAAAATCATTCAAAAGTAGGGGACTATTAGTGTAAAAATGAGAAATACGAAACATACAATTAAAGTCCAGCGAGTTGCACCAAACGCCAATTAATGTAATCGGCGATTAAAAAGGGTGTTAACGAGTTTTTCCACGGGCAAACTTGATTTTAATAGCAGATTACATATAACTGGAGTTCAGTGTCATTAACCGCCATAAATGTTCAAAATTCACTGTAGTATCATATAAATTGCTGTGGTTTATAAAAATGAAATCTGTGTGGTGGTTAGAAATGCTAAGGCCACAAATTTCTGTTACAAAACATTACTGCCAAAAGCACAAATTCCAGCATAACACAATGGCAGTGATTATAACGGTAAAACATCCACACAAAAATGAAGTTTTCCGAATTATTACAGGATAAAATGCGCGGTTAATCAGATTACTCTCCAAGAAACTGTACCAAATTAGTTAAAATTAGTCGCCGATCATTGGATTTAGTGATTATCAAGAAAAATGCGTTCAAGGAGATTAAATTAGTGATGGTGATTAGTGACAAGATGAATTACAGATTTCCGTTTGAAGCTTGTACAATTTACAGTTACTGACATTTCAAAGAAACAAGTACACGTTGATAGTATCAATATGAAATGTTGGTACCTTTGGTACTTTTAGGTAGGAATGGTTGATCTGTTATTGAACGATTCATCTTTTACGCTATCTGCATGATTTTTTCTAACTATTACATACATGTATAGTGATTTTCCTGTTCTGATTTCTCATCAAATTACACCGTAACTACAATATTGTACTGATCACTATTGATTTTCGTTGCTAGTTCAAATATCATCATCAGCTAGCTAGATCAATGGCATTGCTTGCTTAGTTATCAAGTTTCAGTATTGCGTCTTAATCCAGTTAAGAGACAGATTATTCACAATTCATTAATATAGGAAAAAAATAAAAGGCAGGACGTTCAAAGCTACTAATGACGGTAATGTTCACAATAAAATATTAAAAGGGTGATAAGTTTTATGCCTAAAATGCAAAAAACTGTAAAAGCAATCCCTTAATATAAATATACACGTACACTTTACCAATTTTTCATTTAATCGAATTATTTGCCTCCGGTCTTCAAAATTAAAGACCTTTTGAGTAATGTAGAATATTAATTATATCAGAATTACTATAAATTTTTGGCATTGAAGGTATAAGATACATCACCCTTTGAAGGCTGAAACGTTCAAATATAGACAAAATTCATTTTCACACGAAATCTTCGTAGGGAAAATATCTAAATATATATACTAATCATCTTCAACTTATAAGGCAATGGCTTCAAATAATAATCCAAATTCAGTTGCTTAGCTTTGATCCATGCCACCATAATGCAAATTTAAGTTGCGCATGTATGGGCATGCATCAACACTAAGTAACCACTAAGCCTGGATCACTAATTCTAGTCAATGTATGTCACCTCGTAAATTTGGTCTTTATCAATTCTCTCAATCATTCTACGATCACAAAATAAAATATAAGTTGTGAGTTATTTTTTGCACAGTAAAAGCAAATGCCAATAATGATGAAAACAAAAATATATAACATGATCAAGTATTGATCAAACAAATGAGTCATTTTAATGAAGCGATAAAATAAATGTATTTGGAAATAAACTATTACATAGAATTAGATGTGAGCAGTATTTAATGTGGAGTGATTCTAAAAACAAATGTACTAATTGTCGTTATAAGGCTCATGCATTCAATATATAACGTAAAAAATAAGTCTTTCAGACATGCAAAAAAAGTTTTTGACATGTTCCTCATTATCTTATTTCAAACACATATTTATGCTTGAAACCTTTATATAAACAAAATCAAAGAGATTTCTAAAAAAAATTATTTGCTTTTACATATTAATAAAAATTGTCATATTTCTGACCAAACATTTCACTAGATTTTGCAATAACATAGTGTTTACTATGTTTAACTATGTTTGAAAGAATACTTCATACTTCACGCTTATTTAGTACTGATGAATGCTATGAACATCTAAATTACTTAGTAATTCAACAATCATAGGATGGGTCAATACCTATTAAACATTAAGTTTAGAGTGAATCTTGTTCAAATTCACAGTCAGTGAAACATTGCAAAGGAAAAAAAGCAATTTTGCATTCAATTTCACCACATGGTCATGATAACGAATACATTTTTTCTATAAAAATGCTTTCTTCCAAAATGTAAGCTTAATGTGGCCAGAAAAAAATCACAATTTAACCGAAACAATCTAATATCATCGTTGGAGATATAATTTGTGGTCAAACTTAAAGCTCAATGATGGGGAATCTGAAGATGTCATCATAATAAATTGTACATGAATATGACTCCTACACAAAATGCATTTCATACAAGACATACCTTATTCATATCAGGCACTTTCGAGTTCTTTGAAAAACTCATCTCTCACTTTTGTGTTTTAGACGCACACAGGACTTGCCATTAGTGAAATAGGCGATTAGTCGACAATACAATTATCCGAATCTTCCATTTATACATTGTCAGAGGGGCATCACGCCTCCAAAACATTTGGCTAACGGACGGCAGCCGATTGGCTCGACTGTACCATTCGAAAACAGCTTTTTCATCTTTTTTCAGTCAAGTATTCAAACTTTTACTGAAGTATTTTTCTAATGGTGTTTCTTTCTAAATTAAAAAATATGTATATTAAAAAAACGTTCTAATATCAAAAATCATGAAAAAAATATCTGTATTGAAAAACGTAAGCCTAAATGGATACTTCTAGGAAATTTTACGTCACCCTTAATTTTGTGTGAAAAGCAAAAACCATTTTCACACTTAATTCAGATCACGATCGGGAAAATAACAATGCAGAAATTTGCAGTCCAATTTTTCAATATTATTTTGCTTTCACAAAACTATAGCAATATAAATAAGAGATAAAAAAATGAAATCAACATGACTTTCATTGTTTCAATTCCCTGTGATCCTAATTGTAAGCGTAGTTTTTACGTTTGGAATTAATTTCAGAAAGATTTGCACCTTTGAACTATTAATACGTATATTGTAATTTGGCCATAGTTCACTTTACCACCCCTTCTTAGAAATAAAAGTAAAGTAACAATGTGAACTATAAACAAAATTTCATTGATCAGAACCCTCGCAGATTTCTGTGACGAGCCAACCAACTGCCAGTGACTCGCCGCTAACATTCTGGTGTTTAGTAGCATAAATTTGATGAAACAAAACCACGATAAATGTAACAACGAATGAAAGAAATCAAAAAAAAAAAAATAAAACTAAAACGAGAAAAAAATATCGTAATAATGCAATGTTGGCAATAAACAAAAATAGTCGAATAATTTGAAGTTCAATTAGTGTGTGCCATTTGATGGAAAGAAAAAGAAACAAAGGTAGGTAAGGTACGACGTAACTGGCTGGTGAATTCTAAGACACTTCTCTACTAAATCAGCCTGCGGAAGCACTAAGATGCGCACTCTGGCGCACAAAGTGGTTCGTATCGTCTTTAGGTTCTGCCCCAGCGGATGCTGGGGGAAACAGGCTAGCTTAATCCTCGACAGTTCACCATTCGGAAAGTGAAGAAAAGCACGAAATAGTCCATTGGGGGGAATCATATGTATGGGCCATAAGCGGTCATGGACTGATCCAGAGCACTGATAATGTCTTGGCCATGGAGCAGGGCACCCGAGTTCTGCACTGGGGCGTTCACTTCAGTGTCGTGTTGCGTTAAGTTAAGCAATGCTGAGATCGACGGCACGTCCGATTCCAGCAGATCCAAAACCATGCTGGAATACTTTGGCTGTTTTGTAATAAGGTTTGGCGGTGCCGGTGGAAGAGGCTCATAAGATGTGCTGGCCTTCGAGTTGGATAAGGACACAGCCAGGGCTGTCTTTGGCTCCTGCTTTGAACAAAATAAAGCATATTAAAATAAATGTCCGTAGCAAACAATTGCTTTTATGCAAACGAGTAAGTACCTTTTTCTCTTGTTGATTTCCCAAACATTTGTAACCATGGCTAATATCTTGGCCACATATCAGAAGGTTAAGGAGAACACTGCCTCCAGATGAATCCGGCGCATATCCAGAAGCTAAAAAATAAATATAACAGGAATGAATAAAAATAATCCGGCTGGAACTTGTTACAAATATCAAATCAAACCGCGTACATTTCTCGAGGTTTCCGTTGCTGTTGCCATTCAAAACCCTTGGTTTTTTCGTTCCGTTTCTGATCAAACCGTTTTCTAGTATTGACAAGCCTCGCTTTGCTCGATTTTGAGAGGATGAATGGCTATCAGCATTGGAAAGGATTGTCCTTTCTTGAATTCTGTCATAGCAATTCGAAGGATAATCTTTTCCTAAACTACCGCCATGAATGAATTTGGCCTGCAAGCGATTGCCTGGAAAATGGTACAATAATTCATCATTAATCACTATGAAACAATGCTACATTAACACGTAAACTAACGAAACAAAATAAAATTAAGTTTTGTTAAACTACACAAATATTATTTCTTTCCTGAGGGGAAGTGGCAAATAGCTTTATGCATCATGGGTTTGACGTCGTGCAAAACAGTTTTGCTGTACGTACAGCTTTTAACAAAACTTAACTTTAGCATTTCACTAATTAAGTACATGTATTAGTCGTTCAATAAAACAAACCTTGAATGGATTTTGACTCGTTTTGTTCTTTATGCAAAGGTATGATGCCCCCTCCACTGTCGAAACACGTTCTTGGCTTAGTTGCTAAATTATAAGGGCAAAATATCAGCACATTTACTTTTAAGCCAAACGAAGTATCAAAACTACAATTTCAAACAAGACGAACCAGCATTATGGGATCCATTTTTGTGAATACGTTCCCCTTTAACTTTTATTAAATGGTTTAGGGGTTTCTGCTGTTGATGGTTTACAATAGTTGTGGACATGAGCAGGTTTCTGATTTCCGAATGGTCCAATTTTTTGCTGTTATTCTTTGCCTGCAAATGTTGCGCTAAACTGGATTTCGCATGATAGCTTGACAAAGGCGATGATAGTGATATAGAGGAGGAACTGAATTGGGAAGGAGAAAAAAATAGTTTAGAATTCCAAAAGTCATAATCTTGAATAAAATTTACTCTTTCTCACATAAGGTGATCATAAATCCAATATTCAAAATGTTAAATTCTTCTAATGATATGTTTATTTTAATAAATATGCCAGAAAAAACATTTTCTCTGAAGTTCATTAAAAAATACTCAAAGAATAAAACACCCTTCACAAAGAAATTTTTTAAATTAAAAGAGTAAGTTTAAAAATTATAAGACTTATTACACATTTACTATATTAAAAATATACGTACATATATGTCAAGAATTCAAAACTATACGTGAAAAGATTACTCTACACCAACAATTTAATTAAAATGCTATCAATTCTATGAAACATTTTTTCATAAGATATTTATTTTCCCCAGAATCTAACAGGTTTTAAACAAAAAATTTTGAACCACAACAAATGCTAAAACTACTTACTCTTTATTTGACATAGATGTGTTTGTTATGACATGCGGATCAGCAGCATCCCAAGTTGAATAACTGGGACTTAATAATGAAAGATCCTCATCAACATCCACAGGAATGTAGGGTGGCCTCATACTGAATCCACCATCACTCTATTAAATACAAAAGGTCATAAATTATGTATATTAAAAAATAAGCATAGCAATCAAAATCAGGGCATAAATCTGATTGTTTTGTTTCCTCCTTCCAAACAAGAACAGTTGCGAGACAAATATTTTCAATGGCAGCTGGTAAAAATGCTCACATCATCAATGTCGGCATCTGGTGACTCATCCGACAGTAAATTAGTTGGATCAAGACTCAGTCCTAAACCGGTAAGTCGATCCATGATGGGGCTATGTCCTGATGGCGATAAACTGTCATCCAGATCCAGATCAGGTGGGGTCGAAGACTGGGAACTGCGCAAATCTGAAATACTGCCGCTATTGCTCTGCAATTTAAACAAAAATGTTGAATGGTTGTTATTATTCAAGCAAACGGCAAAAACAATATATTGAGGGGGATGGGAGGAATTAACGTACCTTGCACAGCACATTCACCGGAGAGCTCGAAGAACTTGAAGATGACCAACGGCCTCCTCTGTAACTGAGGAGGGGGTCATTTTCATTGGCTAACGTTATGATGGATAAAGATTTGTCGACTGGTAGCTCATCTTCTCCCATCGGAGAATAATCTGTCCCGAGCGAGGATTCGCAGTTATCCGAAAAGATAACATCTTCGAAAATACCTGAATTAAACGTTAATTTACAGATTTACAACTCATCCGTTGTAGACAATCTTACACAAAAAACAAGTTCTGTTTTCAAGTAAAGCAACAAGCAAAAGAACGTTTAGGTTTAAAGATACCAACGAGAAAAGTTGTGTAGACGTCAATTCTTTTAACATGAATGTTACGTAGCGTCCCATTCGTTTATTACTTTCTCGTGCTCAGAAACGAATAATTCGGAAATAAATTTCTGAAAGGCTCAACACAGGGCTCAAGCACCCAATTTGACACCCAATCATGAAAATCTTTAGCAAGAAACCAGCCCTTTTGTGAACCACGGAATTACTGTTTTTTCAGGTCAGAATTGTAAACAAAAATAACACGAAATTGACAACGCATTCAGTTTGCCACTCCATCAAATACAGACTACCCAAGCATCAAGATAGGAAACAAAACGTCCAAATACTTCACATGCACAGATGCGCAAAGAGGTTAAAAGCCGCGAATCAACAATAAATGTAATGTTACGCGTACCATCCGAGACGAGTGGCACTAAAAGGCTGCTATTACCTCCTAAGGATACTATGTGGCTGCCTGCAGTTGGGGCCAAATGCATAAGGTCGGCATCTTCAGGTTCATCCTTCATAACTGAAAATAAAAAAAATTGACATTGGTCAAAAAAAAATCGTTGTGCAAGAGTGGACAATTCGCTTTCAACCATTCAAAATTGACTTTGCTGATGACGGTATAACGAGGGCATAACAAAATACAAACTCAAACCTTAAACCATAAAGTTGTGATCCTTAAACTATTCTTGGCAGATGTATTTTGTGAAATTTAAACTACTCTTGAGAAGTAAAGATGCTGAACAATTTGAAGTACATACAAGTACATGTATTATATTATCAGTCATGATCTCGAATGCTTCAGATATACAGTACATGTACCTCAGATTATATTTCCAGCATAATCAATGCAACTTCAAATCCCAATATATTGCCAGAATTCAAAAAGTATCAGTAAAGAAAACTAAATATGGCAACTTTTCTCGAAATAATATGAGCCATAGAGAGAGAGGTGAGGTCAATCGATGATGACCAACCATCCGATCAACCTCACCATCCTACTTCCAATAATGGACATTTGATATATCGATTAAACAAACAACTAATATGAGAAAAATATTTAATAATTGTAAATTATTAAATAATTTTAAATAATTGTAAATTTCACAACAATACGAGATACAAGGAACTGTATGATTCCATCAACTTTCAAAAGAATTTACCAGTTAATCCACTAGCATCGTTCGAGGGCATCAGATAGCCCTTGTTCATATCCTCGGTACGACGCGTAAAGATTTTGGTGGTGCACAACGATGGAGGCTGGTAATCGAGCTTCGGACGTCTTTCTGGGGCCACTCGGACCTTCAGCTGGTTCTGATGGTTCGAGCTAGGAGTCAGCGGGAAGGATGTCACAGGAACGGGACTGGATGCTGCAATGGGCACGACTTCTTTCACTTCCTTGGCTGGTGCTGGAGCAGCAGCTGGTCTTACGTTTTCTTGATCGGCGCTCAGTTGCTTATGTGACAGCACTTCATGAACATTCTCTAGGCCACTAAAAACAAAAAAATACACAAATTAAACAACAAAGTCAGACGTCAATAAGTAAAGAAGACACGACGAGCGCGTTGTGTAAGAACATCGGTCAGTGACATAAAGACATTCTAGTAAAATTTCATCATAAGATCTTTCAACAACGAGCATTTTAACGTAAATGAGGTGATTAGAAGACTGAATATTCTCAAGTCGGAAAAACGCTGTAAAGTGATAGAAATTATTCCAAAATCAACTTTTGGCAAAGCAAATTATGAAACAGCTCGTGATGGGACAGAAAATGGTTGATGGTTGGATAAACAACTTTATCGACCTCTGACCACCTAGAAATTCAAATATCCTATCACCGTGCTATCAACGTGACACTGCGTGACAAACTTTGGAAAAGAGCGTGCATTATTTCCCGTCATGTAATCCAATAAATGGGTTGATTATTTGGGAACGGCCAATATACGAATGAGACGGTCAGCTCAGCCACTCATATTAGCCAACAATATTATACATGTAGAGATATTGATCAGATGTGATTAACGACCTCTTACTTATTCAGGGAGGAATGAAAAGCCGCATGCGTTAAACCTTGTCACGCTGAGTACATGTAACTTGGGATTCGCTATTAACTGAATGAGAAAATAAACACTCTTGACTACTCGGCTTTTACTTCGTCGAAGGACATGAATTTACAAAATAAGCCATCACGCGATGAAATGCATCTTCTTCCTCTCGAGAAAATGAATCCCTGTTATTCGAGGAGTAAAGCGCATTTCATAACTTATTCTACCAGTAATAGTACTTTATACTGCATGGTACAACATTCATATGCTCTTTAAAACGAAAAAAAAAAAAAAAAAACAAAAATTTAAAAATCGTGCATTTTTCCAACAAAAAAAAATATGAGAAAGAAGGATCCAAACTGAGAATGGGTGGGAGCACATTAAGACTTTTAAATTAAGAAATTTACTTACCGACCACTGGCGCCAGTGTCCGGTAGGTAAATTTCTTAATTTAAAAGTCTCAATGTGCTCTCACCCAATGACCAAAAACAACTAAATTAATTGTGAACTAATTGTTACTCAAAATTTCCCTTATTTTTCATTCCTGGCAAGGTCTTGAAAACGCCAAAAAAATAAGATACGAAATTTATCAGACCACCATTTTTTTGTAACTCGTAGATGATAAATTAACGGCCAAATATCAGACGCGACATGACGACATGCACAGACTTTCACGAATTGTTTCATTTTAATTCAGTTTCAGGTGGTAGTGATGTTTCCAACTTTAAAAACTTGCAAGAAGGAAAAAGTAGAATAAACGCTGTTTTTAAATCGATATTATTTTTGGTCGAAATAATTTGATTATGGTTTCCTTTAGTAATCAAAAATTACCACGTTTTTTTTTTTTTTTTTCCCCATGATCTCTAAATTCGACGATTCAAGAATGCTAGTTTAACCTAGTTAAACGTATAAATAATAAGTTTTTGCTTAATTAACCATCCTAGAGAAAGAAACTCGCGCATATCCAACCACAGTCTTGTCAAAAATACTTTGATTCATAAAAAGTTGCAATGCAAAACTTCGCTATAACCGTTATCATGCTGTTTTTTTCTGAAAGCGTCACTTAATCCGCTGAAAAATAGTAATCTAGCCTCTTTTCGAAGTCTGTAAAATGACCGATTTATTGACAAATCAATGGCTTTATGACATTGCCAGTTACGAAATCAATGATGGCACGCCAGTTCAACTACGGACACAGTTTACTATAGGGCCAGAGGTGGATTTACGACGCCCAGGCTGTGGCATTGAATTTCCACTCGAATTGTAAGCGAACGAGTGCAAATTGGGACATGTACAGTATTGTATAAAGTAAGGAAAAATGCAAGATCTAGATAAGGTATAGAAACCAAACAAGCAGGGTTGCAAACAAGTTCAACAAATGAGTGCGTAGAGTGCTGATCTGTGTAGTTGATGATAAGCTGACCATTCGGGAATTCAGTGATGATTAAACGTAGAGGCATGTGCCCAACAGCAGTCAACATTTGCAAAATAATACAAAGAACTACAAAACTTGTTACTATAATGTATAGACTAAGTCCAGTAGTCAGTTAATTCAAGATGAAAAATGATGAGAAATGAAAAAGAACTGAAAAAGATATTGAAAATTCGTCATTGAAAAGAAAAAAAAACATCAGCAATTTGCATCAACAAGATCAACTGCAGTTTACATACTGTACACGTATAGCCAAACTGCAGAAACTTCAAAGAAGTTTAATTTCGAATTCACAAAAGTTTCATTTGCTGATATATAAATGTAATTTTGTAGCAGAAGTGACAAATGAATTTGTCAGAAGTTAAATGTAGTTTTTTTTGAACAAGTTTAAATGTACATGTAGTTTTGCAGCAGTTTGAATGTAGTTTTGCACAAGTTTAAATGTAGTTTTGCCGAAATTTAAATGCAGTTCTCATAAGTTTAATGTTAAAGCACCTAAACTAGCAATTATAAAATAAAGAAAGCAAATATGCAATGAAAGCAGTACAAAAACAACCACTAGAGACTACAGGACATTTTACAAGATTTTGGGAAGGGTTCAAGTAGTTAAAAACTGCATATTTAAAATATAATTTTGCAGTTATACCAAATTGGATAAGTCGAAAGCACATCTCTACAAGTGCTTATCGACATAAAAAAAGGCGGCAAACGTCTCGTCCTTTACACACCCAGCTCTAACATGACACTTATTTTAACAGACATTAAGTTTCAAGAAATCGAAGGCGGAAACAATGCAATTAATTACTATTAACAGACAATTTGATATACAGGGCGCTTATGTTTTAACGTAAAACACATTAAAAACGTGAGCAAACTGATAAAATCCCAAGACAATTATACCAAAACTGCGCTACTTCTCAATCCGAGCCAATTAATTCGGTCCTGATAAGATATCCAGCGAGTTTTTCCAGTGATTAAAGAAGGGGAAAAGGGAATTGTAAACCTCTCATTAATTATGCAACGAAAACATTTACATTTTTATCTTATTTTATGGTAGCAGCTAGCCTAGATGATTAGCTTATTGCACTTTCGCTATAATTATACAAGTCGAGACCTAAGGTTGCCACTGCGGTTAACAAAACTAAGGAAAGCTCCAAACTTTAAAAATCAACTTTCAGACTAATTTATCGATGGATAAGAGAAACTCCACAAACAAACAAACCCAAGGTGGAGCAGATAAGGCAATAATGAGAAAATATGCCCATGTTTGGAAAAATTGGCCCTCAACGCCACATACAGTCGACTCGCGTTTTTATACGCATTTCCCATTAACGAAAACAACGTTTTACGAACTATTGCATTGGTATCAAAAAGTATCCCATAAAACTAATATGTTTTACATGTAAAATGCAAAGCTGTTTTACGGACTCATTTTCTTTATACAGCGGATATTCTTTTCACTTTTCTTTCGTGAACGGGGAATTTCCCCAAATTAGAGACGAAATTCCGAACCTTCCAAGTTCGTAAGAAGGAGGAGAAAGTAAAAATGATTTCAACGACCAAAATTAACATCTTTAAGTCAAAAAGGATCGGAAATGTGTTTTGGGTTGTAACTGATTTTTTTTCGAAATCTTAAACAAATACAAATTGCAGTTTTTCTTTTTTTTTAATATCACTCCCATTTAGAAATATTCCATTTCACGAATTTTTTAAGGTCTATAAAAACACGAGTCGATTGGACTGTACTACATGTACATGTACATCAGCAATGCTAATAATTTTAATGGATGATTTCGTAGGATCATTAGCCCTCTTGAAGTATGATTCTTAAAATCATAAGTGATTTGATTATCGCGATTTTTTTGCAATTCTTTTCCCGAATTTAATACCGAAAATAACCTATGAAATAAAAATGAAAAGTTTCGAATTTTTCTTCCTCACAAAACCTTGGAAATTATCTCAAAGTTACTCATTCCATGGAAAATGGAGAAATTTCGATTCAACGTTATCATTTTAAGTCCACTTTAACTTATTAACGTTAACGACTTTTCCTCCTTATATTTAACGAAACACGGTGCCTCCGGACATTCAAATAAAAACCTTAACTTGTCACAATGTTCGCACCAATTAGCCTAATTTCATGTCGGACGTCCCAGGAGCCTGTCTCCCAGCTCTGCAAGTGTATACATTTGTTATCATAACGACGGATGGAAACGTATCATTACACACCAGCGGCATGATGATTACATCCATTTACTGTCATTCACAGCAGAAATAACGAAATTATGAGTTAACCTTGACCTACTTACTATTACACTTAGTCCAAGTCACGATAAGACCTATAATTACATCATTGTAAATTATTCGCCATTTACAGTGTATCCTTTATTAAGTGTATCAGTTGTAGACAAGGACGCCTAATCATGCATCGTTCAAGTTTCTTTAGCAATTATGGCCGATTGCATCAAACTCCGATTAACATTATCGATGATTGAAAAAGTTGAACAAATTTCTTCCAAATAAGTTGTAAATGATAGGCCATATTCCGTATGCGTGTATTCTAAAATTCCCATTAACATCCTTTATAGTTTATAAACTCATTTGGATAGAAAGTTATATTTAAAACCAGGGTGGCAACAAAATTTTCATTTTCAATTTCCCTGACTAAAATCCAAAATTCCCTGACCAAAACTTACTCGTTAA
>JAQGAO010005465.1:0-13554 GCA_034697705.1 Ommatoiulus sabulosus
TTTGTATTGTCCTATAACGGGCTCCGTAGAAATGCGTTGAAATGTCACGTGCAAAGTGGGATTATGGTGGGATAATCCCAGGGATTAACTATGGATTAATTATGGATTAGGCAAGGGGCGTACGAGAGTAACCCCGGTTGAGCGACCCCCCGGTAGAAAGTTACGGTAGTTTTAACGGAACATTGCATGGGGAATTAACTCGAAAATTCGATCGATTTTAGCCCGGGGATTCCGACGACCCCCCAAATCACCTAAAATTTGTCCACGGCCCATTACTGCAAAAGTAGCTCGTTTGGCCAGCAATTATGAAAAGGTTGTAAATTTGTACTCGGAAAACGTGGAAAACTTGGCGACAATTATTCAAATTCCCAACAATGTTAATGTTAGAGAATTAATCGTTTATCGAACAATCACGTGGTTCCGTCTTCTTGATTTCCTTGGCTGGTTTAGTGCTGTTGCAGAAGTTGAGGGTTGTCAGATCGCCTACCATCGGAGTGCTGCAAGATGGAGCCATCCACCGGTCAGCATACTCGACTTGGCTTTCATAAAGCCAATCCTTCAACCACTGCAAATCGCAGTCGCAGTGAAACTTGTTTCCTGCAAGTAAAATACAATTATTAGAAAAATAACATGACGAATTCCACAAAATTGGTCCCAATTTTCTCAACGTAATGGTGCAACCTTTGTCAGAATTTTTAATGAATGACGTCATTGTCAGCATTTTTAATGATTGACGTCATTGTCAGCATTTCAAATGAATGACGTCATTATGACCCACATTTTTGCGAGACATCCCAGACACCGTGCCTTATACCCCACATCCATCGGACTGTAGTTAAGACACATGTACGTAAAAAAACACAACACGTTGGTGATGCACTTCCGCTATAATTACAAATCATGCTGATGGAATGTTTTTGAGTTTTACCTCGCAAAAATATCATTTTTAGTTTTTCCAACGAGCCGAATATTCCGTCGTTCAGCGTCATCAGTCCGTTGTCGGCGATATCGAGTTTCTGCAGATTGATCAAATCACGGAAGGTGTCTACGTCCAGACTTTTAATCCCGGTATTTTTCAGCGACAATTTTTTCAAATTGGTCAAGCCATCGAAGGCGCCTTTTTCCAGGTTTAGGATTCCATGACTAATTGAGATTGTCAATTCGGTCAAATTGGGGAAGGCTCGAAAGGCGCCTTTTTTCAATTACGTCTATCGCGACTCTGTCGAATAAGACCTCTTTGATATTAGGATAGTACCGAAATCCATCCGCTGAAATATTCCGGTACTGAAAGAAGCCGTACATATCCCAAAACGTTCTCAACGTGTCCCGCACGGAATTGATGAGATCGTAAGGAATGGCACTCATTCTGCATCGAAAGAAAATCAAGTGCGATACCTCCAAAGATGCCAAGAAATTGGTGGGTAACACGTCCACCTCGCAATATGTAAAAATGATGGCCAACTTCTGTCCCGGATGCAGACTTAATTCCCGTAAACTTCGCTCGGCCAGAGGCACGTCGGAAGAAGTTCTGATGTACTCGCAAATGATGGCAGTATGGTTGGCATTCCTAACCTTCAGCAGATAATCCGAATTAGTATACGCGAGGACTTCATCTGCTTCCGGAGAAGAGAGTTGACACCTAGCGACAATTGATGGTGCTGAGCCCCGCGCTACCTGGAGCACCAGAAGTCCAAGGAGGAACGTCGTCCATGTTCCCAATGTCTTCATCTCTTCTTAGTTGTTGTTTCTTAAAATATCCTAGTTAAGCCACGATGTCTGGTTATTAGATAGATTATTATTAGAAAAATAATAAGACGATTTTCACGAAATTGGTCCAATTTTCTCAACGTAAAGGTGCAACCTTTCCAAAGTATGACAGTTTAAACAACTTAGAAAAAAAAAACAATGGGGATTTACCCAAACTTTGATTCACGTTTCGAAAAAAACATTGTATTTTTCGAAGAGTATGAGAAAAATTGAATGACGTCATCGTCAGCATTTTAAATGAATGACGTCATTGCCAACATTTTCTTAATAAGTGACGTCATTGTCAGGATTTCTACTGTATGACGGCATTGCCAACATTTTGTTATGAATGACGTCATTAACAGAATTTTTAATGAATGACGTTTTTGCGAGACATCCCAGACACCGTGCCTTATACCCCACATCCACGGTGATGCACTTCCGTTAATTACAAATCATGCTGTGGAAATATTTTTGAGTTTTACCTTTCAAAAATATCCTTTTTAGTTTTTTCAACGGGTCGAATATTCCGTCGTCCAGCGTCGTCAGTCCGTTGTCGGAGATATCTAGTTGCTCCAGGTTGATCAAGTCACGGAACGCGTCTACGTCCAGACTTCCAATAACGGTATTTTTCAGCGACAATTTCTTCAAATTGGTCAAGCAATCGAAGGCTCCTTTTTCCAGGTATCGGATTAGGGGACGTGAGATTGTCAATTCGGTCAAATTGGGGAAGGCACGAAACGCCCCTCTTTCCACATTGTCTATCCAAACGTTCTCGAATAAGACGTCTTCCATGTTAGGATTGTACCAAAATCCAGCGGCTGAAATAGTCCGGTTCTGTAAGAGACCGTACAAATCCCAAAACGTTCTTAACGTGTCCCGTACGGAATTGATGAGATGGTAGGGAATGGTACTCATTCTGCATTGAAAGAAAACCAAGTGCGACACCTCCGAAGATGCCAAGAAATTGGTGGGTAAGACGTCCACGTCGCAATGTGTAAAAATGATGGCCAACTTGTGTCCCGGAAGACTTAATTCCCGTAAATTTCGCTCGGCCAGAAGCACGTCGGAAGAATATCTGATGTCTCCGCAAACGATGACAGTATGGTTGGCCATCTTCACCCTCAGAGAACCCCAATTTATGTACGGATGGATTGCAGTTGCTTCCAGAGAAGGGAGCAACTCACACTTAGGGACAGATGTTGGCCATGGTGATGGTGGTGCGGAACCCCGTGCTAACTGGAGCACCAGAAGTCCAAAGAGGAACGACGTCCAAATGCCTCCTCCGGATGTCTTCATCTCGATCTTCTTAGTTCGACTTGTCCGTAAAATATCCCGAGTTAAGCTACGATGTCTGGTTGTGATGTCAGTTATGTCTTGAGGTTTTTCAACAGAATGCGCTTCAGAATAAATGATCCTCGCTTTTACCATGTCGAGAATGTCCAGTGAGCGTCGAGCTTGGTGAAATTCGAGGAACTCTCCGGGAAATTAACTTGTTTACTAATAATTTTTATAAAAGATACGATCGTTGATTCGGTTGGTCTCTCGATGGGCAAAACAACGTATCGAGTTTTACTTCCTCGAACCGGTTCGTTTTCAAGGTATAAATAAGGTTAATTGTGGTCGTGGCCATGAGAATAAATCTAGTCGATGTACAATTTCCTTCTTTGGTTGGGAAAATGGCGGTCATACAACACGTATAAGCAACTCTCGATTAACGAACATTCGACTTATGCTCTATTCACAACGACCAAATGTGTACCGCCTAATTACGTCACGTACGTTGCGGAACTTTATAGCGTGACGTCATGCCGCACGTAAAAATACGCGTATATATACCGGTTCGCGTTTAAACGTTTTTTTTTCTATTTACTTTCCCCCAAAAATAACGATTAAAATTCAGGGTTCCCCCAGACCTGGAAAAGTCAGGGAACTTGAAAATGACCTGGAAAAGTCAGGGAAATTCAACGCAGTCATGGCGATATAAAACTGATACTTCTACGAGGTTAGCTCAGGGCCCTTTTTCCAAGTAGAAATTTGCAAAATTTTCCACATTTCCGGAGTACAGATTTGCAAATTTTTCCACGTTTTTTGGGAACAAATTTGCGAAATTTTTCACGTTTTCCTAATACAAATTTGCAAAATTTTCCACGTTTTCCGAATAGAAATTTTCAACATTTTCCACGTTTTCCGAGTTCAAATTAGCAACATTTTCCACGTTTTCCATGTAAAATTTACACAATTTCCCACGTTTTCTGAGTATTAATTTGCAAAATTTTCCACCTCTTCCTAGTACAAATTTTCAAAATTTTCCACCTCTTCCTAGTACAAATTTGCAAAATTTCCCACGTTTTCCGAGTACAAATTAGCAAAATTTTCCACATTTTCCGAGTCAAATTTCTCTAGGTTTTACGAGTAAAAATTTTTCCGAGGGCGAAATTGAAAAATTTCCCACTTTTTCTGAGCACAAATTTGTAACATTTTCCGAATACAAAGTTTTCCCATTTTAAAAAATTTCCATGCAATTTTTATTAATTTTTAAAAAAATGTCTATACAATTGTCGTTAGTAAATTTAAAAAAATATTTTCCACTGTCAATTTTGGAAAATATGTGAATTTTTCACGTTGTCAATGGTCAGGGAATTTTTTTCAAACCTGAAAAAGTCAGGGAAAAGTCAGGGAAGTTGAAAATGAAATTTCTGGGAGAACCCTGTTAAAGGTGTGAACACTCTGTATCTTAAACGTCGTGACGTCATCTCTATATCGCGAACTTTGACCCTCTCTTATTAATACAGTTAAAGAGTGCTTGCGAGACCCCATTAAGAAGGATCGCGAATTTCATTAGTGTTTTAATTAAAGCCCTAGCTAATAATGTCTACTTTCCTTATTTTTAAATCAGATCTTCAAATAGCTGCTCAGCCAAATTGTTTTCCAGATTCACATTCCTCCTAATGGCGTACAGCGAAAGAAAAAGAAATTAAAAGGACAAAAATTACTGTCGATCACGTGATACAGAAATAATCACAGTCTATAAAAAATTTCTCTCTATCTTATTGAAAGAGTATTTCATTACTAAAGAGGGAAATTATGAGCTGAGGGGTGAAAAACTGCTTAAGATTTCGAGGAAAACTTCAAGTCACTTTTTTTTTAAATTAATGAAATAAATTTTGCATTTTGCTCGATTCGCATTTCGTGAAACGAAAATTGATTTATGAAAATATTGTTTTACAAAAACTTATTTTAAAATTGATTTATTAATGTCGACATTTTTACAAAGAAAAAAAATTCATAATTGATTTATGAAAATATTTTTAAAAAAATTACCAATAACACGTTTGATATTTATTGATGCAAATCTGACGATGTACAGCCGTATGTATTTAACATTAATTACTATAAATACCAAAATACAGATTAAATTAATATAAACTTGCTCCGAAACATATTTTAGAATTTATTTTGAAACAATACTGGCTGATTTAAATCAGCCAGAAATTAGTAACTAAATTTTTTTCAAAATGATATATAATTAAAATTTTATTATTACATGCATGTGCATGTATATACCGTTCGTCATGCGCATTTAAATTTTGTTTTGTACTTTTGAGACCACGTCAAGTTTTTATAAACGGTTACATTTTAATTTTTAGGTAAATTTAAAAGAAATGTCGACACTTTTTGAGGCTTATTTTGCACAAATTTTTTTCCAATGTTTATTTCTCAAATTCCTCAATATTTTCCTTTGTTAATTTTTCAAAATTCTTCACATTTTCCTCACTTAATTATGAAATTGTTTCAAAATCATCATTGGTAAATTAAATTTCCCTTCGTCAATTTTCAACATTTTCATCGGTCAATTTTGAAAGTTTTTCAAATTTCTTTTAAGGCAATTTTTCAATTTTTGAAGCAGACCCAATTTTTGCGTTCTTGGGTACACAGTTGAATTGCATTGAATTGGTAACAGTGCATTAGATATATGAATCTTATCCAATGTCATACAATAGTCACGACAGCACAATATAATTTGTCATAACAGTTTGTTTGATTTTGACCTGTCCATCAATGAAGTTAAGTTGTTAGCAACATTCGTGATATATCTCCCTCGAGTTCCTAAAATCTTATCTCGTAAGTTACTGTAGTTTCCATGAATTTGACTCTTAGTTTCCTCGGCCAAGATAAACATTTTCCACCCCTGAAGACACACGAGCCGACAGTGACAGATATCATATCAGTCTCATTACAGTTGTTGAAACCATTTTGGCGGCACGTAACTGGATACCTTTGACCTCTCGGTTGCAATCTGCAGCTGTTCACGTTTTCATAACATGTTGAAAATAACACCAGAAGCAAACGAATATCTCGCAAGTTCACCCCCAACAGCCATGACATGACACGCTTTGAATTTTTAAACAGAGCGGCTCTCTTATCCGTTTTTTATGACTTTTTTGCTTCTGATTTTAAACATTTCGTTAACTGCATGAAACTTTTTTCTTCGATATTTTTTTTTAAAAAAGACACGGTGCTACGAAGGTTTGACTGAAGTTGTCATCGTTGGTTGTTACCAGAGATGCTAGCTGCATGGCTGCTGTCAAACTGCCAGAAATGGTAAATGCGATGCGGCTGCGTTTAGTGACAAATAACGGACAAAGTTTGGCACTTCAACAGTTTAGTTTTTGCATTTGTTCAGTTTTTTGTTTTTTTTTTAAAGTTAAAAAATGTGGAGGCCAAAATAAAGCACGTTTGTCGATGTTTTGTGCCTCGCAGCTTCTGCGTCCATACGTCTTTATGTCCGTTTGTCCATTCGGGCATTTTTTGGGTTATATTTTATTCATGGCAGATGGTTGTTGGTGCGTGGCCTTGTTTGCCTCAAATTTATCATCTTCCTTCAATGCGGATGACAAAAATAGCGCAGTCTTCGCAGTCCACAAATAAAATTGTTGTGTCAATGACCGATGGCTTGAAATTTGCAAGATCTTGTCCGTGAGAATGCCAACGCCTCTGGTGGCTGTCACGGTGAACATTACTTGTTGAAAACTTGAAACGTATACGCTGGAAACACGTGCTTTATTTGTCTTTTACTGTTAAGCTTCTCACGTGATGTGAAATTGCAGGCAAATTCTGAATTCTAGACATGTAACTTCATTGAAATATCTCAATTTCATTGGGATGATAGGCGTGTGAAAACTGGTTTCAATTACGAGTAATATGTATCGTGTCGATTTCATTTAAATAACATTTTAGACATTAATGAATGTCAGATTTGTGTATCCCATACCAAACTCATGTAACAAAGTTTCCCTAGACCTGGAAAACCCAAATTTTCAACGGTTTTCGAGCACAGAATTGTAAAAGTTTGCAGTTTTCGAGGACAAATTTGCAAAACATTAAATTGTTTATGAGTACAAACTTGTAAAACTTTAAAGTTTGCGAAGACAAATTTGCAAAATTTTCCACAGTTTCCTAACACAAATTTGGAAAATTTTCAACAGTTTCTGAAGACAAACTTGCAATTTTTTCCGCGTTTTCCGACCACAAATTTGCAAAATTTTTAAATGTTTTCAAATACACATTTGTATAATTTACAACAGTTTCTTAGAAGAAATTTTCAAACTTTTTAACCTGGAAAACCAAATTTTCAACGGTTTTCGAGCACAGAATTGTAAAAGTTTGCAGTTTCCGAGGACAAATTTGCAAAACATTAAATTGTTTATGAGTACAGACTTGTAAAAGTTTAAAGTTTGCGAAGACAAATTAGCAAAAAAATGTTAAGTTTCCGAAGACAAATTTTCACAATTTTCTACAGTTTCCGAACACAAATTTGGAAAATTTTCAACAGTTTCTGAAGACAAACTTGCAATTTTTTCCGCGTTTTCAGACCACAAATTTGACAATTTTTTAAATGTTTTCGAATACACATTTGTATAATTTACAACAGTTTCTGAGAAGAAATTTTCAAACTTTTTAACTGATTCTGAGGTTAAATTCTCAATCTTTTCGGAAGATAGGTTTACGAAATTCTCAACCTTTTCGGAGTACAAATTTCATAATTTACAACTTTTTTTCGAGTACAAATTTCAAAACTTACAACTTTTTTCCGAGTGCACATTTCAAAACTTACATCCATTTTCCCAGTACAAATTTCAAAAGTGACATCCTTTTCCGAGTACAAATTTGTACAATTTTCAAACAATTTTTGTGCTAATTACGTAAATAAATTTTGCAAAATCGTGGATTACATTGGCATATGTATATATTTTGTCATTGTTCAGGGAAATTTGTTTTCAAAACCTGTAAAAGTCAGAGAAATTAAATATAAATTCTGAATATTTTAGAATAATGCCATGTAATTTAATTAAATCGTGTCATCAGATTCATTTAGTTGATGGACATGTCAAATTATGTTTGCTTGATTGCAGATGGCACAATTCATATACATGTAAATCCCAAATATTGTAACATGTCTTGAACATGAATCATCCGGACTATTAGGTGTTTTCAAATCATTGAACGTGACTTGTACAAGGTTCCCCCAGACCTGGAAAACCTGGAAAACCTAGCAAAATCAGGGAACTTGAAAATGACCTGGAAAAGTAAGGGAAGAATGGTTTATTTTAAAAAAGTCAGGGAAATTCAACGCAGTCATGGCGATCTAAAATTAAAACTTCTTCAAGGTTAGCTCAGGGCCCATTTTACAAGTAGAAATTTGCATAGATTTACAAACTTTTCCACGTTTTCCTTGTACAAATTTACACAATTTCCCACGTTTTTGAGTACAAATTTGCAAAATTGTCCACGTTTTCCTAGTACAAATTTGCAAAATTTCCCACGTTTTCGTTGTACAAATTTACACAATTTCCCATGTTTTCCGAATACAAATTAGCAAAATTTTCCACGTTTTCCGGGTACAAATTAGCAAAATTTTCCACGTTTTCCGAGTACAAATTTCCAAAATTCACTAGGTTTTCCGAGTATTTTCTACATTTTCCGATGACAAAATTGCAAAATTTCCCACTTTTTCCGAGCACACATTTTTAACATTTTCCGAACACAAAATTTTCCCATTTTAGAAAATTTTCATGCGATTTTTTTTTTAATTTCTATGTTAACTTTCAAAATTGTCGTTTGTAAATTTAAAAAAAATATTTTTCAGTGTCAATTTTGGAAAATGTCAATTTTTCACGTTGTCATTGGTCAGGGTAGTTTAAAATGAAATTTCTGGGTGAACCCTGGTTTGTGATTTTACCATGAGCTTACTTTCTTCGTATAAACTTAATAGTTCCTTGACGTGGTCGTTTAATCTCTGACTTCAAACTTATTTCATCACTCATGGTTGATCGTAGTACTACAAGTTGGCGAACGATCTCCCTCTTGTTCTCAAAGTTGCTCTGCGTGCGTGCGTCATGAACTCATGATTTAATTATTTTTAAATGGTCATAATAGGAAGTCATTTCGGATAATTATGAAATTCCAACACCAGCACTCAGCGAGACCGGCTCCATGGCGGATATATGTGGATCGTCTTCGAGAAATAGTCTGTCTTTGTCATCGAGAAGTGCGTCGCCTGGTAACTGTCTATTTCTTTAAATCAAATCCTTTTTTTCCGTCGGATTTCTTGGTCATCCAAATGCAGTCTTAATTTCTGAATATTTTAGGAAAAAGTGAAATTCTAAGTCAGCAAGATGTGGAGCATGAGATGAATATCACCGATGATGAAGTACGTCATCTATACTCGCCTCGCGTTAAATATATTTAATCTTACGTACAGTACGTTACACTAACTCCTTTGTTTATTTTTCGTTTTTTTAGTTGGGGATACGCCGAGATTTTGAAAATTCAGACGGTATGCCAGTAGTTTTTTTTTATTTTTTAAATCATCGATTGACTTCTGCGAAAGAAAATTAAACGTTGAAGAGTATATACTCCGTTCATAAGTTTACGTTTTGTACAGTATATGCTTTCGTACCCTTCACTTCCCTCTCGAATTGAATAATGGTTTTTAATTTGCCCGCCAAATTCTCTTCCGATTGCCTCGAAATGAAAATGTCGTAATTAAGCGTGTCAAAGAATCGAGTGGTGAGTTCTGCAATAATTAATTAATACAGGGTTTCCCCAGACCTGGAAAAGTCAGGGAAGAATGACGTTTTTTGAAAAAGTCAAGGTAATTCAACGTAGCCAAGGCTCATTTGGCAACCTTTTCACATTTTCTCAGTACAAATTTGCAAAATTTTCCTCATTTTCCGAGGACAAAATTGCCAAATTGTCCACATTTTCCGAGGACAAAATTGCAACATTTTACACGTTTTCCCGAGGACAAATTATGAACATTTTTCTAATCCAAAATAGTCAAATTTTCAACATTTTTTCATGCAAATTTTTTAAACTTTTTTAAATTTTAAAATTATCATTAGTGTAAATTTTGCGAAATATTTTCCTGTGTCGATTTTGCAAAATATGTCAATGGTCAGGGAAGTTTTTTTTAAAACCTGGAAAAGTCAGGGAAGTTTAAAATGCAATTTCTGGGGGGACCCTGTAATAAATTTAATAAATAGTCGTGGAATTTACCACTATACCTCTTCGATTTAATCCATCAACCACTCGAAGATGGAACCAAATAATCAAGCATGTAAAAAAGTTGTCCACTTACGGTACATTTAACATTAATGTACCTTTTGTTAATGATAATTTGTTATTAGTTTATTATGGCATAATTAACGTAATTAAAATAACTATCGTTTCTAAATCCATTTCCTTAAGGATGGTTTCGAGAAGCAAATGTAGTTGTTTACATCTGCTCGTTGATAATTGAACTTATCCTAAAACAAATGATGTCGCTACTGCGAGCTTGAGGGATTATAAAAGTACTGTTTATAATTCAGTAAAAAAATATCATGTATGGAGTGCATGAATCTGGCAATTATTATAATCCACGGATCTTTTTTTTCGATGCAGATTGTCCATGGTCAAGCTCTTCCAGCTCCTCTCTCAGAACGATATCATCCAATTTGCCCGAACTTCCTCCAAAAAACGTTGCCAGTATGAATGTACCTCCTCCATTGCCGGAAAAACCCAGAGGAAAAGGTGCATTTTCTTCGCAGCCTAAACCGCTCCTGAGTCCAGTTGAGTATTCGATTTGTGTAGAAAGTCTTGCTTGCTATATGACCTTAAAAAATTAACCCAATATTTCTTGTCTTATATATTTTCAGGATGATGGGGATAACAAATCACAAAAACGCTCGACGAAAGTAGCTAGTTTTTTTAACACTATTAAAATTACGAACCGTAAAGCATCTCCTGAAAAAAAAGCTAGCAACGGTTTATTAACGAAGGAAAGACTGGAAGCTTCGGATCGTGGTCAGTACCGTTCATTTCTAGTTACCATTAACTCCATACCTACGTGTATGTAGACCATGTGGCTTAAAATGCACGAGTATTTTCATAAGCGAACGATCGTCGTGCGCCAAAAATATTTTTCCAAATTTAGAAGTATTTTTCACGTATTTATCATTTGTGATGAAAAAAAAGTTAAGTTTTCAGTTTTATTAAAAATATATGCTTATAAAATTGAAATCTGCTGAAGTATCAATTCTCTACTTTCGCTTATCGGTGTTTTACCGTTATTTTTTCTAGACTTTATCTCTTCGCCCGCTCGACCGATGACAAAAAGTAGCAGCATGACATCTTTGCCGAGGCCACTTCCTCCGGTACCCAATGGAAACGAAAGACAGCATCGTGCATCGGCTTTAATTCCTTCTTTACACTCTGCACCGCATTTAGCTTTACAGCGAGGAGAAACCGAGGTATTCATTTTCAACCAGGCTTAGTTTAATTATAAAATCACATTTCATGTAAATAATTTACTATTTTCATATTTACATTTAGAATCCTCTAGAAATGCAGCCGTGGTTCCATAAAGTTGAAAGGGAAATTGCCGAAGCGCTTCTTAAAAACGTGGGTCAAGTACGTAACCTAGCGACGTGATTCGATTTGCTTTTAAAATATGATATTCTGATATGACTGAATGCCTACATGTGCGTTTGATGTCCACGGACTTGTATTTTCCAATTATTAACAGAGTGGTTCCTATCTGGTGCGGGAAAGTAAACGAGCCGGAGAGAGTAGTCCTTACACTTTGACCATATTTTACGATGATAAAATATCCCATCTGAACATACGAATGAGAAGCGATGGGAAATACGCCCTCGGTAAAGAGAAAGGAAATGAAAAGGTAAAATGCATTCACCGTTAAATATTTTCATTGATTTTGTAGTTGTTAAACATTTGCTAATTTCAACTTTCCCCAGCTTTTGAAAAAACTAATTAATAATTGTAACAATTAATAGCCATTCAATTCTGTGGAAGAACTGGTCCTGTTCCATCAACACGAACCAATACTATTGACGGCTAGAAATCAAGCTATTGGAAAAACGATTTTACAGCAGCATCCACTAAAAAACACCTTTTAAATGGACGAGGAACTTTTTACGGAGAACGATGTAAGACGAACGTTTGCCAAATCGTTACTATATATTTTGACAGATTTTGTAAGTAAATTACTAAAAATTATGGGCGCTATATTTTATTGACATTTTTAATTTGTAAATACGCACGATATAGCCTCGAGAATGATATAATGTAAAATGGACGGTGATAGGGCTTTAACCAAATAAAAAAAGAATAGAAATATTACTCCATGTCAGGGTTTATTGAGGATGAAAATATCAAGTCTGGCCCTTAATTTTATCAATATAGTTTCGCTGTCGAGTGATATTTTTTGCTTATAAGTGACTTAAAGTGCGTCACTTACGTTACGGTACCTACAATTAAATTAAATTAATAATTCCTGAATCTTAAATTGTATCAATGCTTAGAGATCGAGACGCAAGTAATGTTCACTAGGAAGCTTATTTATTATACTGAACACCACCAACTAACTCCAATGACATTAAAAGCTTTTATCAGAACGTCAACTTTATACTATTACGAGGACGCTCCATAAAATGTAGACGGCATATGAAAATAACATTCAACGCATTTATTTCGATGGTTTTCTGTTTTATTATAAAAAAAAGGGAAACATTTTTCAAAATTGTCCAACCTAAACAATAACTCAAATGTCTGGCATTCAGCTATACAGAAATTAGGGCGCAACATTGCGGGAACGGTATCATGAAGATCAATCTTAAGTCTGAGATCAGCATCTACACTGTACTATATGTCAGGCAGTATTGCATATTATTAGGTTTAATTATATCTATAGTTATTAAACAGTAATCATTCTCGAAAGATAATGATGTAAGATAATTGATTATTGCTCAATATTAAGCGGAAATTCTTATTTAGAATATTTAGTAAAAGATGAATTTAATATTGATTTTAAAGATTGAGTACCAAGTGTAAAAAGTGTATATATTTAATATTTTGCGCCAGTTTATGAAATTATGTAAATGGGCGGAGTCGGATGGTATATTCGATTACAAATACCAAATAATTATATTCTTCGAAGGAATGTTACGTTTTTTTATGAAACAGCTTTTTACATTACCTCATTATTAAGTATGTATATTACGCTTTTTTTTAAAATGAGGTAACTATTGTATGTCGATCGATATAATAACTGTAAATAAACCATTTTAAAATATATTTGAATCACAAACGCGTTTATTTTATTAAAACGCACCTACGCACCATTTTACGATTATTATACAGGGTTCCTCCAGACCTGGAAAACCTAGAAAAGTCATGGAACTTGAAAATGACCTGGAAAAGTCAGGGAAGAATGGTTTAGTTTGAAAAAGTCAGGGAAATTCA
>JAQGAO010005466.1:0-13553 GCA_034697705.1 Ommatoiulus sabulosus
GAGGAATCCTATAGATAATTTGCATGTGACGTCACGCAGCTCGTGGGCGTGGCTTATGACTTGGTTTACATTGTGGGCGTGTTGTGGGGTACACGAATCTGAGAATCGTGGCGCTAATACGGAGCATCATTCTGAAAACTAAGAAAATGCCCCATTAGATGCTATCACTTTCCCATAAATAGTTTTGTTATCCGAAAGTAAATATTTTGATTCTGTTTTGCCGCTGCAAATCAAAAATGGTGTGAATTTTCCCGTTTATTTGTAAATAAATAATTAAATAAAAGAATAATGCAAAATGATGTATGGAACGAATGCGCCTGCTGCCTATAGCTGTACGTGCAATTTATCTATAGCATAGGCAATCATTTTTGCAACAGTATAATTACGAAGTACCCTAACTTGTCTGATCTAGGCGGAGCCAGCACGCGTCGTCTGCTTGTGAAAGCTATCTATAAGTTCAATTCTTGTTGGCGTTCTTGATAATGTTTTGAAGGAAACTTCGATTTGTTCCGAATACCATCAAAGCATTCAACGTGAATCTCGATGATTTATTTGGATACACAATTGTCGAGGTGTTTTTCACGCGTAATGTACAGTTTTTGAATGTGGAATTATGATGTAATAGAAGATTCCAAATGAACTTTGGCAAATTTCTTATCCGTTTGCCTATCTTAGCGAAAGAATCTACATTTGTAGTGCAAGTATTCGACCGCTGCGGCTATAGCGTTCCAAATTTCACCTAACATGTTCTAATAGATTCCCACAGGGGCACACTGAGTACATGCAGAATCTCGTTTTCCCTTGAATTTTAGTGGTGCTTTTCGGTGCCTCTGACGCGTTTTAACCCTTTTTCCGATGCATGAAAAAGTTTTTTTTGTTCTCATGGTGGCGTATAATTAGGTCATTAATACTGGAAAGCAATCTCATGTTGCCGTTCACGCTGGCATCGCTTTTAATGGCTTTGATTAATTTTTTATCTGCTTTTTTTATTTTTATTTTTTTCTTTACTTCTGCTCAATGTCAAATGAAAGTGACGGGTTGGGTGCGTTGAAATTGGGAGATAATCTCTGAAAAACGGCCGAGAGACGTTGTAAACAGCACGGTCACCGTTGGGGTGCATTTTAGATTAAAAAGAGGGGAATTAAATTACTTTTTATGGGGTCTGAAGGGTTGAGAAATTTAACTTGTTATTGTCCAGAAAGTGCAGGGTGTATACCCGAAACCTGCAGAGGGCGTTTATGGAAGTTGAAACGTGAAAAAGTGCTCCAACATGGCCGCTTTCATCCTCATCTAATACATGTATAGTATAGTCGTTGAATTATTTGTCCAACAAAAACGAACCGAAAATGTTTTGGTAACACAACTGTATACATAGTCACTAGTCGAAAATGTGCTTTCTGAAGCCTTCCTATACTGACTTCATATTGTTTTCATCTTATTCTAGAATTGTCATTAGAATATCATCGACTCTTCTAATTTTCTCCTATAGTATTTTTAATTTTATGAAAAAGGAAATTTTTCCATTAGTTTGGGCACATTTCCCAAGTGTTCACGTGTTCTTTTTAGTCTAGTTCTAACTATATACAGCAAACATGCAAGCTTTCGAGGACAAGTTTATCCAAACTTGTTTTTGCAAACATCGTTTCCATATTCTATTATGCAAACTATAATAAACATGATTAGGGTGGTAAAATACGTCTGCAATGATAAAAATTTAGAAAATAAACCAAAACATGCAAAACACGAGCAAACACGAAAATGTTTGCTGAAACCGCGTCTTCTCTTTCCCCCATACCTAAAAAAATGTCACAAACCTGTTTGCTAAAACGTTTTGAGCAAAAATCTCAAGCAAATTTGTTTGCAGAAACTTTGTCACGTTTTGCTTTAGGATATCCTCCAAGTTTCTCATTATTAAAAATCTCATACATTGTTGAACGTATGCTTAGATTTGCCTACATACTGTATATTTTACGACTTTAATGTCATTCTTTATTTAAAATGTCCCTGCATCAAATTGTCTTTGGAAAATTGGACATGACTTACTGGAATTTTGGGTAACTCAAACATTCCGTTGTCCCGGGCAACGCATTATTAAGCGGCCTCGAGTGTTGTCTCACAAGAATGTTTTATTTTCTCCTTTTTCTGCTTAATTATTCTCCTGGGGAGTGTTTGCAGATACGTTCATGTGCTAAAAAAGGAGTATCTTTCGAGGTTTTTTTTCCCATTGCATATGCATGTATTCGCAATATGTCCATGTAGAAATACCATTAAACTGCCAGCCACCAGAGGGGGCTGACCGCATTTTCACTGCGTACATGTTACCCAGCCTGAGGTGACGTTTCGGTACCCTTTTTTCGACCCCGTTTTTACCAAAACATTTTCTCCTTTTCTTGTCCTGCCCTGGAGGAAAGCTCGCGTTTCGCCCTCCCTCTTCTGTTGTTCCTTTAGCCCGCACTAAGCAACAACTATGGGTTCACCTTTTCCCACCCTTCACTTCCTCGTCATTCAACGTAAACGCTCTTACCCCCGTATCCTTTTCCCCCGAAATTGGCCAAAAAAACAAACTTTTTTTTCGGAGATAAGGTGTTCCGGTCCTGGTCATGCCAATTGTTTTCTTCTGCAGGTTGTTGCTGGAAACCCATTTTTTATACCTGTCTCCAGAAACCTCCTTAAGCAGCTGATATCATCGTCGAATCGCCTTATGTAAGAGAAATGGCTTCCCATATAATGCATTTCAAATTACGGGTTTGGCGTTGTTGCCGTGCGGCGGCCATCTTGGTTGCCAGACTTAATTTCCAGCAATTATGTCCCGTGCGTGCTGAAAACGCGTTTTTTCGCTCACCTAAATTAGTTTTCCAATGGCAGTATTTAATGAGAGAGTATCGTGTATGCGTTGCGAAGTAATCGTTTTTTCCCCTCTTTTCTGAAGTTTTTCCGTGGGTTTATTATCTATGCCACCAGCGCCAGAGATTGGATTTTCGGGCTTCTATTGCTTTAACCAGCAGAATTTTGACGGCTGTGAGTCTGTGACCTATCCATCCTGCGACTGACCAGGAGGCGGTCGAATCGGCGTTCTGTAAAACTAAAAATCCTGTATTTGGTTTTCGTTTTGTTGCGCCAGATGGCGCGGCGTGAATGTTATAACTTCACGTGGTGGTTTGGTTCAACATTTTCATTTTTCACACTGAAAAAAAAGGGTACTGCTAATGGAAAATTGCATATCATTTGGGTTCTGTATCGCGTGTCACATGTGTTCAAAACGTTTCGAGAACCGTCATCCACAAACATCATTATTATATGAAGCCGCAATAATAGATCAATAACATGGCGCCTAGAAAAATTGAGTTTTGAAAAAAATGTCTCATAAATTAATTCACTTTGATTTCCGCTAGGGTGCAGCACCTACCGTAATCCACCAATACTTTTGAACCGTTATCATCGACGTAATTTGATGATTCATGCATAATTAACATGATCGCTGATAAACATGCAGCCTCAATCAAATTCAAACACTTAAGATGTCCCGCGCTGTTTATAGGAAAGCCTTTGATGGCCGTGCCGTTCATCGACAAGGACACATTTTCAGAAATTTATGGAAAATGAGCAAGCAGGCCCACTCATGGCATATACGCAGTGAACCGATGAAGGCTATATGGACCAACCCATGCAATCCCAATCATGGTTAATGCAATATGTTTTTTTTTTTGTATTTACGCATAGATAGCCGATTTCTTGTGAATTTCAATGATTCGTTTTTTAAGTTTCCTTGAATCTGACGTTTTAATTTAAGCCCGGTTTCATCATTAAAATGCGTTTGAGGCATTAGTGTGCCGAATGAAATTGAAATTGCTTCCCACTTAACTTTTTTTTCCCTGACAGGTCGTTTAAATAATTGCTCTCTTCATTACGACTTGCCCTTATTAAGTAGTTATTAAATCGAATTTTCTCGTTCTTTTTTTAGGTGCCGAATCCGAGGTCTAAACGCCCTTAAAAATTTGCTTCGAAATTCGCAAAATAATTTGCAGATTTTCCAGGTACGTGTTATTTTTGGTGTCATTTTTTGTGCTCAAAATTCACCATTTTGGAACCAATGAAAAGATCGATTTCGTAAAAGATCAATTTTGTTTAAACGAAATTTTTTTTTCCACCCAATAAAATGATGAATAAACGATAAAATGAATACGAACTTGGTTTACTATTAAATGGTGTTTTATGAAAATGCTTAAATATTCCTAAGTTTTCCGTCGCTCTTTAAATAGGCATCCGATGTAATTAAATTTTCTGGAAATTATGAATCTTTGAATTGTCAGTTTTGCGGGTATGTTATTTATTGCACAAAAGCATATTTAGTATTAATATTAATAATTGCAATAAAATATTAATTAAGTTTAATAAACGTTAGTTACTTATGGATTAGATCTCATTTTTAATACAATTTTTGTAGTAATCAATCGTTTTGATTGATTCACTTCGGAACAGTGTCAAAGAAAAAACACAACTTGCCCTATGGCGCATTCGATTCGTCAAAAAAGTGTATACTGAGTGTACGTTTTACACTCGTTCCATTCGATTTGTCAATGGTGCATATTTCATCGAAGTCGGTGCACTCTACTGGCCAGTTCGATTCGTCCAAAAATGTGCACTGAGTGTGCACTTGACTACACCGTCGAAAGAGTTCGTGCAGTCGGTGCACCCAACATGGCGGATTATATTTCGTCTGCTTTTCTTCAAATTCGTCTGCTGTTCTTTTCGAAATTGGTGCTGCTTGGGCAGACGATTTGCACTCGCCTGTTCGTTTGAAAAAAATTGGTGTGATGCACCGATGACGTCATGAGGTTGCACTGATCACGTGATCAAATTACACTGGCTAGACACTGCACTACTCTAGTGTGGACGAATCGAATGCGCCATAAAGAAATCTTTCCGTATAATTGCATGAGATATGTCTATTGTGTTTTCTAACACGGTGTGTCTTTTTTTATAGGATGGCCGCCTGGTGTTTGGGGAAAGAGTCAAAAACTCAATTTCTGAAGCTCTTCGAGAGTTCTTCGAAGATGACAACCTTGAAGGGTAAGGCGTTCATTTTTGTCTTACCTTTAGGATGGAATTCGCCCTGAGGTCACTTTATGAATAGCCCTTTCCTGCCAGCTGCCCGTTTTTTTTTTTTTTTGCATGACCCCAGCTATTTTTCCATTTTTTTCCCATCAGAAGATGAGAAATGTTCTGAAAAAAGCCACAAAAAACCTACTCGTAGCAAGCAATTCAGAGCCCAAGGGCCAAATGTCTGTCTAGATTGGTTAGGTTAGGAACAATTACACACTTTATTACAAAAACTTTCCCTCCCTTAATTTAAAGTTATGGCAGTTTTCAAAACAATGAGATTTCCCTAAGGTACACCATGTTTTAATGCTGGCATTTCTCTAGTAAATCTCGTCATTCCCACAAAAAAAAGCAGCGATCGTTGTCAGTGCCGCGGATTATTAGTTTCACACGTCCGCCACCAGGGAATGAGGGTGTGCCATTCAAGCAGCGCCACTTATTGCCGTTGTTATTGTTATTACGTCATTGTTTTTCAAGGTTCCAACGCCACCTGGTTTAGTGTCAATGAAATTATGCGTAATTTGGGACAAATTTACACACACACACAAAAATTATTTTCCTAATTTAAGCGAATTTTTTTCTCCTCGTTTTCAGTGACATCGAAGCCGTTTTCAGTGCGCTTTTGTTATTGTTTATTATTGCGATTGCGTTGCCAGCCACCAATGTCAACAAACGGGGTCACTTCTTAGGTCACGTTTGATGAAGCAATCGCAACGTTGCGTGCGTTTCTTCTATGTTTGACCCGGGTGCATTGGCGTACTCAACCCCATTTCTGTTTGCCCTGGTGTTCGTAAACTCTTCACGTAAAGCAAACACTCGCCGCTTTTACTGTCCTTCCCCCCCCCCCTCACCGTTGTTTCGGGTGAGGCTCGCTTTTTGACACTAAACATTTCGTTGTTAATGCCAGAGATTTAACTGCAGCCATTGCTATTGTTGTTGTTGTTGCTATGCGGCCGAAATAGTATCTCGACCTAGCTTTTTGGGAATCTAATCAGGATTTTGTGGTCGGAACCCCATGGTGAAATTTGGCTGGGATTATCCCGGTAATCCGGCTGCACGTTGCGCAGTATCTCCGGATTAATTTGCAGTTGCAGTATGAATCTGCGAGAAAATTATATGGTGTCTCTTAGTGCTTTTCTCATAACGTCCTGAAATGAACTCTTGCTGATGACCCAATCAATATATTACAGTACGATATGTTTCTTCATGAGCCAAGATGCTGGCATATAGCTCTTCATCTCTGGATCCGATTGAGGTCGAGAGACAGGAATCGAAGCGCCATCTGGCGGTACGGGATTTTGATTTTCAACAATGATTTCGAACACTGCTTGTCGAATGAAGAATGTCCATGGATGAGGAATGGAATGCTTTGCTAAATGACATTTCAGTGCCCATTGCTTTTGTGAAGGCTTTTCATCAACTAAGATCAACTTCATCAATATATACGTGATGTAGCACAATGAACTTTACAGTATGTCACAAAGGTGTGTTGCAGGGAGTTGCGAACTGAAACATGTGTCCAAAAACGAGCTTTTATGTGAAAATGTTATTCCTTAGCCTAGGGCTGGAGTTCGATCCTTCGGATTCCTAGGAGCACCTCAAAAACAAGTACATACTTTGTACTATGGTCCAAAAAAATGTACACTAATCAATAATTCATCTAGTCATATTGTTACAGGGTGTCCCGATTTTTTCTCTTATTAATTTGCACCTTATTGCAATTCTATTGTCGTTCGTCGTGGGTTGTGAAAAAGTCTGTGCACGTCCAAACAGGTTGCACTTTTTCAGCTCGAGGGTTGCTTGTCTTCACCTTTTAGGATTTTTTAATCGGCGATATGGCGGCTCCATCCGGTCGTCGAAATTGGATGCATAATTCCGAAACACGAGATTCCCAACAGGCAATTTAGTTGTTTCAGCAGCGTGAAGGACAGCCGGGAGCTTTTTGGGTGCAAGATTTTCTCACAGGTCCGCCAGAGCGTGTCCAAAAGCCCAGATTTTTGGTTCGGCCATCAACGCCATCTGCGGTTTTTCGCGCAAACTTTCGGCCAGGTGTGCGTGCGTGCGCCAATTTGACCGAATCGCGGGGGAAATATTCCGTGGAAGAGAAAGTTTAATAATACACCCGCGTCGGCTTTCGGAACACGATCTATTGTTTTCCAGCACGTAATTTCTGCACGAAAATTGATCCTCGAGCACGGAAACCGATCTCGACCCTATTCAGCTTCTGCTCGATAAACTTTCGTTTTGATTTCCGAACGACCTCGTTTGGCTGCGCGTGGGTTTTAGGAACACGCAACGAGTAAAACTGAGGAAAGTTTCGTATATTGTATGTTTCTGTTTCAGGCAGTCTTTGAGACGCGAATGTAAATTATGTAATGTTCATTATGTCCGTAACTCGAGCATGGTCAGGTGTTGTCATTGGCTACCAGTTTTGTGCCGCAGAGCCCTCCATCAGAGGCACTCCATCGTTAAGATGGAGAGCCTAGTTTTCTCATGTTTATGTGACTCAAGTAGTCTCCGAACTAATGAAGTTGCATCTGAAAGGCCAAAGCAAATTTCGAAAAATCTTAAAATCCGCCTTGTTATAGCTTTGCTACTCCATTGTTAACTCTCAGGCGCATACCTTAGTGATATGATACATTTGCAGTCCTCTTTACGATGATATCCATCCATCCATGGTTTAAGACAATGTTTTGGTTGGGGATGCTTCATAAAAGTCTGGGGAAATGTTTTACCATTAACTCTTAACATACTGTAGTTTGACTTAATTTTTTATTGATCTCGTCTGTACGGTCTGTTCATCTGTTCTATAGCGACCTCTGAAAATGATTAGTAGGATGTCACTCTCAATGGCTCGAACATGAATCGTCTTAGCGATTTGAAGCATATTCTAATTCTTAATGCGAGACATCACTCAAAAATTAGACAATTCAAGTTTTCATTTATCACAAGTAGTTTCCAAGTTATTTACTTCTGAAATGACAATTTTATTTTAATTTATTTATTTATTTTTTTTGCGCAAAATCTAGAGCCAAGAGAAAAGCCTAATTTACCATGACATTCCGACTTATTATTTGAGATAATTTCATATGAGTAAGCAGGCTAACTTTTTTGTTGCAAAATCCAAAATACAAACGAATGGTGGTAAATGAGACCCTCAGTATACAGTACACGTCCATGTAGATAGGGATTGAAATCTCTCATCAAACTCCATAAGCACTGATATGCTCTTCACCTGGCCGAGATTGAGACTGCTTTTTGAGATTGTCAAAGTAATTTCATGATGTTTTCGAGAAACTCGTCGTTCTGCAAGACAAGCAATTCTTTTACGTGGCCTGAATTGATCTCGGCTTGAAAGCTTTTTAGGAAAATGGATCATCGCATTCAGCGCTCTGGCAGAGCAGCGGTTTCCATGACCAGCAAGCGTAAATAGCTGAGCGGAAACGGATACAGGTTACCCGGGTGCAAACGAGGGCCCTAACGTTGCTGCGGAGAGAGCAACAGGCTTTTGTAGGCAATTTACTATGACGCAGAAGTAATCCGGATGCATTTTTAAGTTGGGTAGCTTTGGCCCATCCCTCCTGCCCAAAAGAAACTTAGATCCCTCGCCCTTGCAGATTTTTCATTAAAGTTGCCCTTAAAAGCATACATTTATTAATAACTGATATTTTTGTAGGTTGCCAGGACAGATGTGCCAGCTGCTGCTCGAAGCCCTGCTGCGAGAACACGTCCTGGATGACGTAGGCATCGATTTGCTGCCTAGGGGGAATCTGCGTGTTGCCCAGAGATGCCGCTACCAAGAAGTCCTTTCTGATTGGAGAAACGGTGGAGAACGCCCGGATGAAGACGTTGGTGGTGAGCATTATCTTAACAATGGATCTTGCTGGAAAGAAGTTTGTCAGGATACTTGGTGGAATCTCATTTTCCTGTCTTATCACTCAGAATCTTGTCTATCAAACCTCGTGATTTGGAAAGGCATGATCTTATAAGAATATCATAGTAAAGAATAATCTTATCGTTGTATCACATGCTTGGAGAAGAAATAATTTACTCTGTTGTTTTGTTATCATAACTTTGTCCGTGTAGAATCTTGTCTTTGGAGATGAACTTAATGGAGTTCAAGTTATCAAAATGTTGTCTGGGAGAATATAGCGCATTGTCTTTCTCGCAATAAGCAAGAAGCTTGAAAAATCTTTTCCTTAGTTAGACTATTTTTGGAGAATAATTCAAGGAGAAAGGATTTCTTGGAGCTATTGCTAGAAGAAAAATTTCTCCAAATAAATTTTTTGAGATTAAAACATTTTGAACAAGTTTGCATGGAAGAATATCTTATTTGGTGGTGAATTTTACTTATGGGAAGAAACTTGATAGTATTTGGTCTTATTGGCGGCGTGACACAACATTGTTCTTTTGTTGCAGATGATCATTCGTGTGATGGATGCAACCTTCCACGTGGTTGTGTCTTGTCTCGGCTGCTTTACATGCAGACCATGAGTGATCTGGATGCAAGCACTTTGACAACGCTCTACCTTCGGTTCAAAGACCAATTGGATGCCCTGCCCATGGAGAGGTAAACACTTGTGCAACATTGGCTGTCATCTCAATATGACAGCATTTGAAATGTTCATCTTTCTCTGAAAGGCTGCAAGAATTGCTTTATGGGCCACGTCAGGAGCCAATGGCACCTTTGGCCCCAGATACCTTTGAATATGCAATCGAAAAGGCAAGTCAAATTAAACAGTTATTTTAACTATGTCCACTCAATGTTATGGCTTAAGGCGATGACATTAAGAATTAAATGTCATGGATTTATTTTGTACAGATACGGAATTATCTTCTGTTCTGTACTGCAAAGGATTGCTCGGTAATGGTGACCTTTGGCCAACTGGACCCGTCTGAGTAAGTTCATAGGATTTGATTAGTTACTCGACAAGTTTAGCGGAATAATTTTATTGACACAGTATAATTTCTTTTCTAAAATCGCAAACCCTAGACCGTTAGTTTCAGTAGAATGTCCCAGCCATGCCAAAAGTGGTTTAATTTTTGTTTTTTGCAAATTGACTACTTATTCATTTGTGCTGAATGTCTTGAACTCATTTTTAAATACTTTATCTGCTGGATTGTATTGGCAAAGCATCTATAATCCTTTGGTTTTCCCCAATCAGGTTTAGCTGATGATCAAGGCATTTTGAGGATGTAATAGTTTTCAAATGAGCTTAAATAGAGGTGCCATCTCTTGTGAATACTTTGGGTATTACAAATGAAACAGTGTGTGAAAATGCTTAAACCTCGTGTGTTTCGAAGTCTGAAGACTACCAGGTGAATTCTGATGTACTTTTTTTTACACAGGTTACTTTGTGATGATGGTCCTTGGATTTTACGTAATCCTAATGTGGAGGGTGTTGCTTACGTTCACTCGGTGGCGCTGGTGGACACAGATTGGAAGCCCCATGCGAGGATACCGAATCATGCACGACAGGAAGCAGACTACGTTCAGTATATCCAGGAGTCAAAAGCTAACCGCTGACCGTGAGTTTGCATCTGGATTAGGATTAATCATTTTCTGGGACCAAATCATGAATAACAATGGATCAGATGTGAAATGAGCTGGATGGAGAAACTGTGATCAAACTATGTGTTGACTTTCACGTTATACTTGCAGTACAAAACCACCTTGTTTCCCCAATGAAACAAAATCAGTGCCATTCTTACAAAAGAACTCAAAGATACTGTATATTTGTGAATTTAATTCTACTGTCGACAGAATAATTTTTTAAAATTTTACTTAGTGGATCATTTTTGTTGAGATACATATATCACCAATGTATCTGGTGTGTCCCAGCCATAGGAAAGATTGAAATGTTGGATTATAATAAATAATAATGCGTTTTTACATATTATTCTTGATTGGTTACTTTTATGACTTGTTAAAGCTGTTCAGTCAGTGTCAGGAATGAGGCTTTACATTATTTGAATACAGATGTGGGAGAAATTATTTAATCCACTAGTAACTCAAGATGTGATGAATTTCAATGATGGCTGCTCTTGTTGTGAATATGTAAAGAGCTCATATTAGTTTGTCTTTGCCATCTGCACTCTTGTCTGGGAAATAACTGAGATTCAGAACAAAAGAACAATTTAAATCCTTGTCATGCTATATATCAATTTTCTGTGAAATTGTTCTCTCATCTTACCAAATGACATCTTCAGTTTCTTAATTGGCTCCAGGGGCTTTCCATCAGCGCTGCGGTTCATGTCCTTATCATCATGCATGATCGAATTTTGCAACTTGCACAGCTTCAAAAGTCCAGTGTCTGGGAATTGAGTAGTAATATTGAAATCGGAATGCATTCATTCCTTATGTGGCTGCCAAAGATCAGTGGTCATGCAAGTTAGCCTTAGAATGGCTTATCCATAGATGACCCTGTTGGGAAACTGGGTGAAACTAGAAATTTCACTGCATCAACCTAGTTTGGGGGATTGCCAAGCTGTTCGAGCTTATCCATGTCCTCTATGCAGCCTCGATCTGGATTTCACCAATTTGCTATTTTTCCACAGAAAATTTCTGGTCTGAATAAATCTTTGCAAGTTGTGCGAAAAGAAGGTCCATGCTGTATTTTCGAATAATTGTGCGCTACATATAGCAGGCCTTTCCCCCCCCCCTCCCCAAATTTTACCTTGATTTAGGGACCATGGCTTTGTATCTAGAAGCAAAATTAACAAGATGGCAAACTTTTGGTTTAAATTTATAGAATATAATGAAGAAAATGTGTTATGACTGATCACTTTTCTTGACCGAGCAAGGTGGCTTAGAGGTTAGCATCCTCGTCTTGCATTCGGTAGACCTAGGTTCGATTCCCGGGTCGGCTATTCTCGATTGTGGTTTTTCATGGTTTCCCACAATTCCTCCAGGCGAATGCCGAGATAGTTCCTATATTAAATCGGCCATGACCGTCTTCCCTTCACATCCTCGTCTTAAAGTCCCGGTAATTACAGGAAAATTAACTAAATTGTGATGTTGGGGTCCATTATGACCAGACTGCTTAGTCTGACGTAATTTGTATAATGATTCCCCTGCCAAATGGTACTATGTACTGACTGCAGGTTAAAGAATTGAATCGAGTTCCTCAACCAATAATTTGCATGCAAAAAACATACGCCATACGAAATTTAAGTGGCACTACACAAGCTCATAAGATTTGATGTCCATAAGACAAAAAAAATATTTAAAATAAGACATGACTTACCAAAGCTAGCTCATAATCGCCAAGTCCCAAGTCATAGATAATGATGGTCTTGTCTGGCAAATGATGGCGGACTGAGATGATGAACCCTAAAGCCTGCTTTGCTTGTCCAGGAGCTACGGCAGAAACGATGACTGGCAGACTCACATTTTGCCATGTGTCGACAGGATACAACCGAGGATGAGGAGAAAACCCCAAAACTTTTAGGTATTTTTCATCTGTTGTCAATTCCTTTCTTTCCGTAGCTTTTAAATTATCCTAAATAACACAAATTAAAAAATCAATAAAATCATCATTACGAAGACATATAGTCACACAAACACTTCATGCATTTACCTTGAGATTCTTCAGATTATTTAGCTGTTTGTGGGTTTCAGAAACAATTGTGTGCAGGGTAGGCTGTTGGTCGCTGAACAAGTAGACAAAAATGCTCGACGCAACAAAGCAGCAAAGAAGGAAAATTAAATTCTTGGTCTTCATTAGTGTCGATATTAAACAGGGCATTCCTACAAAGGTTTTCCCATTAAATACGAGATGCTGCCAAGTTATAACCCATCTTCTGTCGGTCAAGTTGTGCTGCAACCTAAAATTAAGAAACTGAAACTATTTGTTTTCATTTAACAACTCTCTAATACTGAAAATAATTTTTGATCCTTAACACCTTACCTTCTAGAATCGCGTTTCCACATGTATTCAAAGTACCAGCAATGTTCATTGTTATTATCACTTTATTCTACAGCAGCATGTGACTGTTTAAAAAAAAAAATAAAACACTATTTCAATATCAATAAATACAGCCTTGATTAACTTCCTCAATATGAACAATAAACACGGAACTTTAATTAAATGGCAATTGTTTCCCCATTCATAAGCATTTACTCTGTATATTAAATTTAATCACAAATGGGTGTTATAAGCATTAAGAGAATTAATTTCTTTTGAAGGAAATACAGCATGTTTAAAAATGGTAAATTAGTATATGTATAATGAAGAAACAATAGTTACACTAGGCGATGTAACAATAGCGGCACTCAAACAGACGAACTAAAAGGGTGACCTCTTAGAAACGGCCATAGCAATTGACCCTTTTTTTAATCAGATCCTTTCGCGGATTTCTGATTAACTAGCCTTACTACTTGTTACGGCGCTCTGGCCCCCACCCTGTATAGAATAGCGCTTTCAGCGCATAGATAAGTTGCACGAGCACAC
>JAQGAO010005467.1:0-13552 GCA_034697705.1 Ommatoiulus sabulosus
AAACGCTGACGCATTGATACTCCTTAATTGATTACTACCCAAATCTCTGCAATGAATAAAAATAACAGATTTAATATTACGAACTTCATCTTGTATTCGTAACCATGACCAATCTCCAAGGCAAAGCATGATGTACAAACACTATTACAATAGGGGTACTCGGACAGACGTTTTACGAATCGTATTTTGGCGTTTGTAGTCACGTGTGGAAAAGGAATGCATTAATTGGAAAAATTAGCGTGTCGATTTTGCACCCGTGACTCCACGACGGCCAAGTTGAGAACGTACGATTAGTAAAGCGTCTGTGTGAACACCCCTCATATTTTTCTGACAGATGTATGAAAATCAGAAGCTCAATAAGGTAAGATGTTTTTTATAAATGTCAGGTCATTGAGAAAACACGCGCGAATCGATGGAAAAAGAAATCAGTGAAATCATGTACATGTACGATAATAATCCAGTAGCAAGGTAAGTCTAAACCAGTTTATACAATTACGAAAGTAAAAGTTCCAATTTTCCAATCTGACGCATTCGGGTAACGCCGTACAATAAGTACTAGTCATTAAAAAAAATTTGAAAAGCGCAGCCATTATTTATTAGGGTGGAGTAAACTTTCAACATGGATGAATTTCCCCCCAGGTAAACGACATGGTAATGTAGCAAGAGATATATGAATAGTTAACACGTGTGTGGGAAATTTTTTTATCTTTCACGCTGCATGAGAGACTCGTACTCTACCAACCAAGCCATCAAAAGATATTTATTGATCAAAGGCAGCATAACAGAAAAAACGAATATGGGTGTGTCAAATTGAGAAGAATCACGTAATTAACGATGGAGGGCACAATCAATTGATCTCGGCTGAAATTATAATCGGAAGACATTGTCGTATTAGCACACCTAAGGCGAGGATGATTACTGCCTGACAGGGGTGGACCATTAGATGACACGTAATGTAGGTAATTTCATGCATGAGCTCATCACTGCCCATTTGAAAAAAACTAATATTTTCCCTCATATTTATTATTGGGTAACGTTGCAATGTACTACACCCAACTGAATATCTCACCCCGTCTGGTTCATGATCAGATTGAAAAGAGTTTTAAGCTTAAGCACCGTTAGAACTACAGTATAATGCTGACCAACAATGGCTACACCACAACTGATCAACACAGCAAATTTCAAGATAATTCACTGCAATAGGTGTCTTTCACTTCACCAAATTTTAAAATGTATGAACACTGTTAATATCCACCTATATTCCTCTTAACAATTCCATATAACTTTTACCAGAAGATCTACTGAATAGAAAGTTTTAAAAAATTTAACCAAATTTGAAAATGAACATTGTCAATAACCACCCACATTCCTCTTGCAGACTTAAACACTTAACATGAACAGAACTTAAGTGTTTAAGTCTGCAAGAGGAATATGGGTGGATATTGACATTGTTCAACGATTTTTACATGTAAATTTGGTTAAAATTTGTAAACTTTCTATTCAGTATAGATCTTCTGGTAAAAGAGTTATTTTAATGCGACGATTTCAACTTATTCTAATCTTGCGTTTTCGAAAAAAATCATCATGCACAGCTAAAGAGCCTGGGGAAATTTTGAAGTTAATTTTTCTTCGAAGAATGAATTATGCAAGCCAACCTTCCTTCCATGCATGCAAGGAAGATTTCCTTAATTTCACAATACGCCAATTTGGAAGATTTCCGAGAAAAAATCCAACAGAATGGATAAATGTGACGAAAAAAACCGTCAATCTATTTGGCGTGGTTTGTATAGATACATTAAATTGCCCATAATTTTTCTTCCAATGCGCATAGTGTACTGCAATCGCCTAATCGGTTGAGCATTGAGTTTCAAAATCTGGGATTCGCTCCGATGCATTTCTTACTAAACCTGCGTAAAAAAAAGGTTCGAAATGAGCTCTTACGAAGTTATCGATTTACGGAGCAAGGAGAAAGTCATATCGCGATTGCGTTTCTCAAGTGTATCCCACAATGTTGGTTTACAAGCTAAACTGCAAATACGAGATTGAGTGCTCGATAGTGAGATGAAGGGGATTTGCGGGCGCAACCTGGAATCCGAAAATGAACAAGTTATTTGGGAGGGGGGGAAAATCAAATCACGTCGAAATTTTGACAATATTTCCTGTGAACTAACTCACTTCTTATGGTAGCGCCATGAATATTTGCTGGCGCACTATGGGGTAAAAAACACTCACGAACGCACGCCACTATGCAATTTCTAACGCCGGATTAATCTTTAAATTTGCCTCGGGTCTTTTTCAAAGTAATATCATAACGCCTTTCGCGCGCCCCTAACTAAAAAACAGACGATAATGATCCACCGATGAAAATACAGCTTTACCGCCGCCATTTCACCGTTTCGAAGCGAATTTAAAACCTGGTTTCCTCATAAATGACTTCACTAAGGTGGGCGGGTTTGAATCCTATAGTTATGAAATAATAACGATAATCAACGTGAGGTTTACGACGAGTGGGACAACCTTCTTTAGTCGCCCCTTTACGCAATCATTCCGAGCGACTGCACGTCCACTTGAGATTCTTATCTATTAATTTGACGAGCTAGAAAACCTAGCAATAATAGCGGAACTCTGACAGAAGCTTTGCGAATCGCACTTTGGCTTACAAAATTCACTCGATTATATACAGTATCACTTTTGTTTTAATATCAATTAATGCATTCGTTTTGCACGCGTGATTTCACGACTGCCAAAGTACGATTCGTATAGCTTCTGTCTGAGAACCCCTACTATTAGCAGCTGCATACCGTGCTTTTATGATGAGCGCACATATGGAATAAGAAAAGCTGAGCTCCGAAAAGTTCCAAGTCGTAACTACTGTACGACCATTAACACTCTGAAGCAACTATTCTTGAGAACCTGCTTCTCGTGGAAAACCATCAAAGACACAGAAACATCTGTGTGCAATTGGGGGAGCCTTCAGCGCTACTGTAAACAATTTAACTGGCAGAAGGAACTTAAATAAAGGAAGGGGCCCAACAGTATCAAACCGTACTTTGTCCATAAAAGTATCGGCCATGCTTATCAGCTGGTAAACCCGCAACCAGCAAGAAGTAGTGTCTCACGACCTAGTTTCCAGCAGTGAAAATACTTCAAAGAGTAGGCACTACTCTTGCGGATTTGGAAGCGCAAAAAGGTGCGGTTGTACACTCTGAATCGAGCGTTCATCGTTGCCCAAGCAGATAGATGAGCAGTCCAACGCTTGGCCATTAAAACGTCACACCTCTGCAGTCCATCAGCATTACCTCATGCAAATTGCTCCCGCAGAAAATATTTTTCAGGATTAAGGTGGACAGCCATCGAACGATTTCGGCTGAAGCTGATGCATAAGCAGTACATTGACTAGGGAGAGGGGGGGGGGTGAAGAAATTCACGGATTTTGGCGAGGGGAGAGCAGAAGGGAGAGAGCTGTTGGGGTTATTCGCAGAGCGCGAGGGGTGGTGAACCCGCCGCGTACCGAGGGGTACGTTCAGAGACGGCTTCCGACGGGCCCCAGTATGTGCTAATGGGCCATGCAGAAACAGTTGGGTGCCAAGCTCAGGTGTGAGGATTCGACCATTTTAGAAAAGTGGGGAGGGAAAACGAGGCGAGAGGTCAATAATGAATTTCAATAACTGCGTTTCCAGAGGCAAGCCCAATGGCCGAGTCTGGCCTTCTCCCCAGCTGCCCAGCAACGCTGGTTCGCTACGCAAATGCGCTGTCCGAAAATTGATTCGTAATGTCCGATTAATGAGGCCGATAAGCGATAACGAGTGATCTACATGCGAGCTGTTTTGAGGTAATGCGTGCATTTGAATATCTGGAAAAAAAAACAGTAAAACACAATGCTATTCCGCCAACGAGATCTTAGAACGAGACTGTCCTCCCACATCCATGTCCGTACAATCAGGGGCGGTTATTGGGGAACGCCCGTGAGAAGTGTGATGCATTCGGAAAAATAGAAAGAAAAAAAAATTGTGTGATAAAATTCAAATAATGTACGTGAAATGGCAGCCACGAAGGCATGGCCCACTTGTCAATTTCTGGAAATGCGCTAACCCTGGAAGATAAATAAAACATGGGAGAAATTACCATTAAAACGCTTTCATTGCCACACTGGGAAATGCGCTTTGGGATCAACATCTTATCCGGACCGAAAGTAAAAAAGGAGCGTGGCAAGGTCAAATACTAGAGAAATGTATTCTCTCACCAGTATACAGTATTAGCCATGCATAGTGCATGTTTACCGATGCATAACAACAACCTTGATAGAGCATTTCGGAAAAAAGTCCTTCATCGGACTCTTAAACATTGCATCCTACATTTTTTTTTTTATGAACGCAGGTGTTCTTCAGGATATTAATGTTCTATAATGAATACTTGCCATCTGATTGCGTTGGGCCACCACGTACAGGGTGACCCAGGATGTGCCGTACTCAACTGGTAAATGCCATCAGCGTCCATCGGGTGGCCCAGAGACACCAATTGTTAAGATTTTTCAAACCCTGTCTGGCCTACTACAAACGAGTTTTCCGATTAATTGCTACTAAAGTAAATCATTAAAAACCCACGCGAGGTAAACTTAGGGAGTGCGTGACATCATTCCGCGCTGCGCAAATTTCACCTTAATAGTATGCAAATAGAGGTCAGGTCTTGCTTAATTAGTTTTCTAATAGTAGAAAATTAACCGATTCATGGAGATCGGTACGGCTATCAATTTAAAGGGAGTCAGACTCTTTAATTGACATACATGAACATAAAACAGTGCAAAAGCAGCTCATTTGCGTGCTACTTGCCAATAAAAGTAGTACGTTTGAAGTTAATTGCTTTGAAAGTGGAACGAAACGGTATGCCACCATACATGTACATGTAGTTCTATAAGTCATGACGCAAAAAAGAGATCACTGGCAAAACGTATGGTATCGACTCACTATAAACTGTCACAAAACATGTGTTCCACGCAAACAATCACAAATTTCAAACAGACTTGAAGCATCACCTTACTAAGCCTAAATACCATGACAGTGGCACAAAATTTGAGAAAATGGGTGAATTGGGTGCAACGAATCAAGTCAATTTTATTAAGACTTCAATTTCCGTAAGCCAAAGAAATCCCACCCAAGCCTGATGACATATCAAATTTTCAATGTTGCTAATAAAAAAAACATCAAAGTTTTAGTTTCTTTAAAAAATTGAAAATAATGAAACTGAGGATGAATCGATGAAAAATAAAACCACAAGCACTACTCGCACGCGTTCATCAACCTGGTTCAACTAACCATAAAAGCGTAAGGCTAAGCCTAATCATCGTGGGACAACCGTAGCAATCGGAGAGGAGGGGGTGAAAAAGTGGCAGCCTACTAACACCATTCCACGCAACGACCTGGCAACTGACCCGAGTTTCGACTTTCAGCAGGAGTCTCGAAAAATCCCGAAGTGTAAAATACCTGGTGTAATCTGCCTCGTTCAATCGTGGTTAAATGGGGGGAACCCCAGGGAGCTGGCTCCAGCCAAATGAGACAAAAATTGCACCTTTATATGAAAACGGATGGGAGGATGGCAGGAGGAGGATTATGCAAGAGCCGTCGACCGGGGAGACTAAAAAACGCCTCAAAAAACAGTTTAAATCTTAATCCGAATTATGCCATCGGGCCACTCGGGTGGGTGGCGGCAATAATAAGCGAATTTACAATACTCTACGAGATTCCAGCCATAATCTTTTCCAAGAAAATCTTGCCAAGTGTGAACGTGGGTACAAGAATGAAACATTTGAATTCCAACCCTCCAGACTTCTAATCCTTAGCCTGGCCACCACCCGGAGTGCGAGTCCGGTCTGTAGCGCGGATGGGTTCACACTTTGGAGGCCATGGCAGATGTATAAAAAAAAATACACAAAAAGTACAAAGAAATGTGGACAAAAAATGCAGGCTTCTTTCCAAATTTTGGAAAGTATCCACATTTGAGGCAATAACGTGACTGGATACATTCGGGGTGCTCAGCATCTTCGCAGATCACACTTCAGCAATCGCCAAGTCACGCCGTGTGCTAAACTTAGGATTGGTTAAACCAATAAGCGCGTCGATTTTGAACACGTGACTTAATCACGATTCGCAAACATTCTATCAAGAGTACCCCAATTTAAAATATATATATATTCTTGCAATCAAAAATTAGGTTAGTTGGGCTAATGCGTGCGCACTCAATGCCGCAATTGCGATAAATTTTAAAGAAAGTCGTTAACATGGTATTTTACATCATTGAAAAAGTAAACAAGGCAGTTTTAATTGGACATCGGAGAATTTATATGACAATGTATCCTTGAAGTTGGTTAGAATGTTGTTTGTTTTTCAACAAATCTGAGAGTCGAACGACGCTATAGCAATGACTGGTACTTTTCAAGACATGTCAAATCAAAGTGTCGTAGTTGTGAGCGATGGCATCCATGTTACCACGGGCAACAGATTCAACGTAATCATGGCAAGATTATGTGGAAGGAATGATTTGGCAATCTAAATTTACCAAACAATCCCGATGCGGATAACGGCAGAACATCAGATTGCTGAAACCCAGCTATTAAAACTAAACTACCCAACCACCAAAGCCATATTTAAATTTTAAAAGCAGCGTCAAACGATCATAAAATCTGGCCAGAAGTCACACAGGTGCGCATGGCTCCTGGGTTCAGCCCCAAGAAGCACTTTTCCAGTGGTCAAAAGACTTTTCAGGAGGCCCCCTATAGAATCCCATCTAGTTGTTCCTTTTCTAGAAAATCTGGCCACCAGCTTTTATTGAAAAGCTGGACGAACAATGGGTTCGGAGCAAGCAAATCGCATTCCGAGAGCAACATTCAAAACTGGTGCCTGATGTTTCAATATTTTAAGTAGATCGGTCCGCGACTCAACCTCCCTCCCCAGCCAAGAAGAAGTAGTCGAATCTCCTACCGAAAATAGCAGTTAAAACGAGAACAACCTCCAACGTTTCAAAATGTCTCCCAACACCTGCACCAACAATGTTTTTCACCAACGCAAATTTATGGCTTATCTTAAGCGTTGTCAAAGAAATACGATGGCGAATTCGTGTACGAGAAAGAGAGATTTGGACTGAAGGTTCGGGAAGAAAGAAAGAAGAAAAAAATGAAAACGAATTCGCCAGGCTTTACGTGTTTACGCGACATTTTTTAGTGCCATCTTAACGACTGAGCACACCCATGGGCGTACTTTTTTATGCGTGCAGCGAAAAGCAGAAACATGTCAGAAAATGTCGCGTGAAATTGTTTACAAGCAACATTACAAGTGTTCTCCGACAAATTATCTCCTCTCCTAATCGGGAATATCAATTCGGTCCTAAATACTTGGCACGCATTGCTTTATCAACTTCAACCCCCATTTTCAGACACGTGCAGAAACCTAAAATAACCAATGCGCAGATTAACCTAAAACGCACCAAATAAAATACAGGGTGGACGTTAGACCTGAATATTTCTGCTTACAAAAGTAGCTGCTTTGTTTCGGGTCAACCAATTTTTTTACTCGAAATTAAAATACGCGGACTCAGACAACCTTTACGATTGGCTGTTTTGGCAGTCGTGAAGACACGTGTGCAAAACCCACACGTATTTTGTTGAAAATATTCGCTCAAGGGTATTGCCTTTGCACTGCTAAAAGTTCCATTCATAAACTTCCGAGTACCCCTATTAGTCTTTTATACCCAGTAATCAAAGTCTGTACATGCATTATTAATGTTGAATTTAAATTTGTTACACCCTGGGAGCCGTAAAAATCGATTTAGGCCACTTCACTGAGTACATTGTATACAGTCACCTGATGGAGACTTAATACATGTACTATGTAACAGAAAGGTCCATGTCTAGCTGTAACCTTGGTCAGCAGTCAGCACATAATTCAGTAACAGAAAAAGCAGTTTTATACAGTATAACACTTAACTTATGTAGTTCATGAACGGCACTTACATTTTTTCTAAATTCACCAGGCCTTCAAAAGCGTCATCCCTTAGACTAGTAAAATCATTATTTTGAAGTTCTCTGAAAAAATTAAATTGACAATTTTAGACACGTTTCTACACAGTGCTATTTCTTCTACGCATGCACCAAAAACAGACATTTGACCGGTTGTGGCTTCCGGTCTGTAAGCAATAAAAATCGGGTAAATGATGCAACGGTCACTACGGCCACGTCCGAAGTTCTCAAATTTCTCGGTAACTCAACTCCACAAAATAAACACACGGCATCCGAGCCATCCTACGCAAAAGTAGTGCGGCACGATTGTTCTTTTTGTGTGGTCAGTTTGTTTCGTTTTTATACCCTATGGAACATACCATCCCCTATGGTCACTATAATCATTATTTTGAAGTTCTCTGGAAAAAGTAAACTGACAATTTTAGACACGTTTCTACACAGCGCTATTTTTATTTGATGCACCAAAAACAGACATTTGACCGGACGTGGCTGCCGGTCTGAAAGCAATAAAAATCGGGTATAATGATGCTACGGTCACTAGCTACAGCCACGTGCGTGATGGTCAGTGCAGCGCTTTTCGCAAAATCCCGAAGTTCTCAAATTTCCCGGTAACTCGACTCCACAAAATAAACAAACAGCATCCGAACCATCCTACGCAAAAGTGCGGTGCGATTGTTCTTTTTTTGTGGTCAGTTTGTTTCGTTTTTATACCCTATGGAACATACCGTAAGATGCTCGAGTTACGAGCAAAGACACTTATTTGATGCAACATGGACACTAAAAGACGGATGCTTCGCAAATCGTACCACATGCAGTGATGGTACTTAGGAAGTTGTGATGTCACGTGTTTAAAATCAACGCGCTAATTGGTTTGAAGTTTTTTTGTTTTGACTTCGTCTTCTCCGTCTGGTATTTAGCTAATGTTACAACTTTATAAGGGTAAACACGGGCGGAACAATCTTCAGTTGTTACATGAAGTATAGTTTATAGGCTGCACGTAAAATTGACATGCATGCCTTCCAACCACGTTATAACGAAGGTGACGGAATTTTAACTAATTTTGGACAAACGTCATAGCCGTATTTGCAGCCACTCTCGATTTCAACCTGACAAAATCTTCGTAGAACGAGCACAAGGCTGTTTACTTTTGGGACTTTCTCTAGGCTGGGGGACATTTCAGAGTGGTGCATGTATCAAACGCACGCTGCGCGTAGGCCTGCGGTTTGCATTCGTATCACTACCAGAGCTTCCATCCTTGAAATTTGAGGAAGCGGAGGAGTTAAAGAGAAAAAAATTGAGACGACTTCGAGCTATAGCTTCAACACCTGTTATTTATGCATTGTGCGAGTAAGAACCTAATAATAACTTCAGAAAAATTTTATTGAAGGCCTCCAAGGAGGAACAAAATGCACCGAAAACGTCCACGGAGAGCCGCCGAACACCCTGGATCGACGCTACTTACTCCTGCTACGATCGTGCTATCAAACTTATCTGTTTCGAATCAAAAACAGCGCGTTATCGCAGTGTTTTTTGACATCTTCCATGTGCGCGGTGCGAAATGAGGAGATAAAGTTAGGCCTGTTGTTGCCAAACTTCAAGGCGAACAATAATCAAGATGACTAACCAACCTGGCAACAGGCAGTCTGCACCGAGAGCTTTTACGTGGCCGTGTACTTGGCACACTCGTTCGCTCCGATAAACACAGGCTGATACGCATTGCCAGAAAAACAAGTCCGTCGATGAAAACGAGAAGGGTTTCCAGTCCAAAATTAGGACAGTCGGTTTTGATTTACAGGCTTGAATAGTAGCAGTACACGCCACAACTGGAAACGCTCGGCCTGCCTCTTTCCATTCATGTAGAAATTTGAATTTAAAACGAAACCTGTTAACCCGTGCCTTTTTTCTCTCTCCCCCCAAAATTCCACTTCCACCCGAGGGATGCAATAAAACAAGGTGTCAACAAAAAACACTCATTTCTTCAACGCGGTCAGAGAACGGAGTCCAGGTTTGGAATACCGTAAATACGGAATTAAGCGCCGGACCCGCAATAGCCGCCTACCTCGATTAATCGCCGGGTTTTTTTTTCCGAAATGTGCGAATAAGCGCCGGGGCTTCATTAAGCGCCTCCCCCCGGCGGCAATTACAGGCAGGTTTCCTCGTTCATTCAAATATTTCCCACGGGAAATTCGCCAACGTGGCGATAAATCAAATCTCGATTTAGTTCAGCTACCAAATGTAAATTTAATCATGCATCTTCGGCGATAACGTGCTAATCCTCTCTTCTAACCCAATATCCACAGAGGAGGTACCCCGGTAAGTATTATTTACGGTATGCTCCTTTTATTGCAATGTTAAACAAGCGCCAGACCTGCAATAGCCGCCTACCTCATTTAATCGCCGGGGGTGTCTCCCGGATTGTGCAAATAAGCGCCCCGGCGCTTAATTCCGTATTTACGGTAGTTAAATCCGGAGGATGGATCTTTCGACCACATTTTGGCAGTACATGTATAGAGAAATTATGCTAAATGCATAATGCTTTTAGAAAAATCGACCAAAATAGTCCTAAAAATACACGGAGAATCACACAGCGACCCAAAACATCACATACTGTACGCAATCAAATGTGGGATCGTGACGTTGCCTGACAGCGCTACCTAGCGACTATTTGTCTATATTAATTCTCTAAGGGAATTAGACGTAAAATCAAAATTTTCAATAAAAAAAATGTGTGAATAAACAACGAAGATAATTTATATTAAAACCAAAATCACAAATTCAAAAATTCGTCATGGGATCAACTCGTGCACTGGGTAAAAAAATAGTTTTCAAATAATTTAAATTAATGCGTGAGAAATAATGTGAATTTTACAATTCATAGTTTCTATAGTTGCCTTAGTAACAACACATTTTTTTATTGAACATATTTCATTTTTTACCTAAATCTGTTCTCGAGTCCCTTGGATCACTGTAGAGCATGAGAGACATACTGTATGCGTTCACCATCACTTTTTTATTTTGGAAACATGCCACAGATGGCGCCGCCTATCTCGCCTTCAACGGCGAACCCAGCGTACGTCCCGGTGCCAATGTACAACAAAACAACTTGGCCTCGTGTCGGCATAACCAGTTTCGTTTTATTACACAACTTCCCATTATTATGCCAGTTAACGAAAACGTGTTTTTCCAATTCATGCTAACCATCGACGAGTAATCGTCCAGTTACGACACTCGAGGAGCGCACGTGGAGATAAATACGGTATATGCGCGCATTTAAAATCTAAAACAACCGTGTATAGTCGCCCCTTAATTTTCACTTAAAAATTTCGACACACCTGCACATCCGAGGGGAGGCGAAACGACACAAACCGGAACATTTCGATAGGATGATGACCAAGAAATTTTACGATTGGCGCAGTGGGCCTAAAAAAGGCAGCGTTTGCACAAACTGGGGATTAGTTTTACGACGTGAGGATGGTCAACCACTCGCACCAGTAGCTAATAAAGGTGTGAGAAACGGCGGCCTTTACGAGCGCCAAAATTAAACAGTCCACGAGGGAATATCAATTTGTTATTACCGAAAACGTTTGATAAAAATGCGATGGGACTCAACACCCGAGCACCATTTATTGCGCAGAATGTCGCATAAAGTAGCTCGTAGAGGTGAGATCTCCTGTAGAAAGTTTAGTTTCCGGAACATTGCGAGCAAACAGCCTTAATAAACAATGTGTATAGCTAGTAGAAGATCGGCTATAAAGCCAATCCGTAATTTTATTCTGGACAGTCGTGTCCATTTAGCTCGCAGTAACCGGGACGAGGCTGAAAGTTTCCAACCAACGCGTTGGTTGATGTGTTTCGGAATCGTTGCAACGATTCCGAAACACATCAGCGTCTCGTGACACGCAAATTCAATTTCAAGATTGCTGAAGCTTTGTTTCCCAAGCTCTTAAGGCAATCTGCAAATGCGGAGATGTCTCATTACATCATTGTGCCAAACGTACTGTTTCCTCGAACTACTAAACACGGGCTTATGCATACATTCCCACGTGTGGAGGCGGCCAATCTCCATAAAGTTCTGCACGACAGCTGTGTCACGACCGAATAGCTAATGCAGAATACCAGCCTACAGGCGTCATTGCAACGTCATTTGCCCCCGCTACAAGAGTTTGGCATTATTTACATTCATTTGGAACAGAGCCATTATGCAGCCGAAATCGCATACGTCTGCAGGGAAACATGCCCGGGACCCAGAATACCGATACAGCGTACTTAGAAGTGCATTATCCATGTTTAGACAACGCTGGTTATTCGACAGTAGCTCGATCTGATGCATACATTTTCTTGCAATGCCTACAAATCCGTAAAGTCGTTGTCGGTTGGTATAGTAATCGCCCTGTCCAATAACTGCGATTCAGTTTTCTTGATCTAGCTATATATGCTTATCAGAATCCAACATCGTCATAAATAATCGAGCACACCATCCTCTGCATTGTATTCATGAATCATTCATCTTAAAATTGTTGCGCGGAAGCTTGCTTTGCCAAGACATCTTGCAAAATGCAAAACCTAAGTTTAGTGTCCCGAGTGTCACAAAACCATCGGATTTCATCCTGATGCACAGGAGCAAGATTTGCCAAAACGTCTTTTCAAAATGTACAACGTGTGCTTATTTTTGGACGGTTGTCGTGCCAACATCCACGAACAAAGTTAGTCCGCAATTCAGCACTACCTGTTCGACCCCAGTTTGAACCCATCAACAAGAAGAGCTGAATGTGTCCAGGTAGAAAAGCACGACATTCTGGGACAGCGCAGCAGTTCTTAAAAGTCAGCTTCATTGTTATATATGTGCTCAAGGTAACCTTTTCAAAGCCATGCCTCTTTCACATTTTTCCTTTTTCTCCAAAACTTTTGTTCGCTATGGTCAACTCGAACTTCCAGCTTCGTTTCCCCTAACCTTTCTTCCACTTCACCATTCACAGGAATCCTTCTCCCCATCGCATTTGCAGCTTTCCGCTGCATTGTGTCGTTATTGTATCGAGCGAGTTGCCAACTCTTACCCCCTCATCTCGGGCATCATGATCCAGGCCGCCTACTTGAAAACTCCACGATTTTTCCCCGTGGTTTGAAATCTGGGCTGCCATGCACCGTGCCAAAACGCGTATGCAAATCGGTCGGATCCATAAAAGCCCGTCATTCCATGCAGGTGAGGCCAATTGAGGTGCTAATACCAGCAAACATTTTTTTCGGCCATCCCACTCTCTCCCAACTGCAGGATAATCCACCAGATTTCATGTCCCGTAGGGGTTTACTGATTTACAATGGCGAAGGTAGTGCACGCACCTGCATGGCCATCGTTTCGAATTTTGAACTTTAGGGTGTAGGCAGATTTGACTTTGATATAGGCTTAGCCCTACTTCGTTGCATTAGAAGGCTGGTAAACATTATCAATATTGCTACGTACTTTATTCTACGTACGCTATTGTAGGCCTACCACGGTATGCTATTTTGCAATATCTCACGTTTGAGTTGATAGCTCACATTCCCGAA
>JAQGAO010005468.1:0-13552 GCA_034697705.1 Ommatoiulus sabulosus
CTTGTGCTTGGTGGATTTCAGTTAAAGCTTGAATATCCGGCAACTTCTACTGTACAGTACTATTTTAATTTTCCCCCTTTGAATACTCATCGTCCCCCACTTGGGGGCGATCGCCCCCAGGTTGGGAACCACTGGATTAAATAATGACCTGCAACATTCTAACATAAAATGGAAATCATCTTGCTAGGATTAACTGGCAAATTTGTTTTCAGTACTTAAATGATCAAATCATTTTTGGGGAAACTGAGCAAGAAAGGCTTAAAAATTTATGAAAAGTACTGGAAAGACTTCAGAAGGCGGGATTGAGGATAAAACTATGCAAGTGTTCATTTATGGAAAGAGAATTTAAATATTTAGGCCATATTGTATCATGGGAAGTTATCAGAGCGAACCCAGAGAAAATTGACCTTATCAAGAAATTTCCAGTTTTCAGAAAGGTCAGGGACATTAAAGGTTTCATTGGTTTAGCCGGTTACTATAGGCGCTTTATTCCAAATTTTTTAAAAATTGCTCAACCTCTGACATTGCTTACAAAAAAGATGTACCTTTTAAGTTGGAGAAAAAATAACAAAAAGCCTTTGATGCTCTAAGAACGGTTTTAAGCAGCGATCCCCTCCTGATCTATCCAGACCATTCCAAGACATTTACATTTACCACTGATGTTTCAGGTTATGGAATGGGAGCCATCCTTACTAAAAAGGAGGATGGTCACCCCAACCAATTGCCTATGCAAGCCAACAGCTGACTAAGGCAGAACAACTATTTCACTACGAAACGAGAATGTCTGGCTGTTATCTGGGCAATTAAGTATTTTAGATGCTACTTATATAAGTAAAGATTCAAAATTGTCACAGATCATCAACCATTAACATGGTTAATAAATGTCAAAGAACCAACTTCTAGACTAGCAAGATGGAATCTTAAGTTGCAAGCTTATGATTTCAAAATTGCATAGACCTGGCCTTCAACAGGCACATGTGGATTGCCTGAGTAGAGTAGTGGCAATAATTAGTAAAGGTGCAGCAGATAAGAAGTTTCCTCGACCAATAATAGATCAATACACCCTAAGTAGGCGAGCACAAAGGAGAGACTTGAAATCAATGAACTAGAAAAAACGTTAAGAAACCTCCCATCTTCCTAGACAACGGTGGCATAATATTTAGGGAAGATTAAAGTGAACAAAGTAAATGGCGGCGGGAAGTTTTTGAACAATTTGTTGTTCCCGCTCAGTTAGTCAACAAAATTTTGAGGACGTATCACGATGCACCCTATTCGGCACATGGCACCATTACCCATGAGCTTAAAAGGGAAAAGGGAATAAGTACATTCCAGTGGTCCTTGACCATCTAACTTGCTTTGAGCTGGTTTTTTCAATGAAGGATCAAAAAGCTGAAACGGTTGCAAGGATTTAAGTAGAACATGTGGCTTTACACTATGGGCTCCTCAAAAGCTACTAACAGATAGAGGTACAAATTTTGTTTTAGAATTAATGAGAGAGATATTTACTTGTCTAGAAGCTCAAACTCAAACCACTGCATACTATTCTCAAGTCAATGGTGCTACGGAACGATATAATCAGACACTTGCAATCTTACTTTCCTATTACGTAAATTAACACCAAACAGATTGGGACCGGTGGATCCCTTATGTTGTATGTGCTTACAACTCAACTACACACACACCAGTAAAAACGAGACACCTTACTATGTAATGTATGAGCAGGAGTATAACATGCCAGGAGTTAGTGGTAATGGGGCCACCCTAAGGGATAATTGCACCAAGTGTGTTAAAAAAGAGCATTTTAATGCTGATAAATACACAGAAAGTTTCTTTTGAAAGTGGTCTTTCAGTTAGATCACTAAATATCTAAATGTTCCGTGTATTTACAGAGGAATAAACCGAGAAATTATCGCCAAAGGTGGGCAGTGGATGGTTATATCAAACAGGGATAGTATTGGTCATGGGTGCAGACAAGGGAAGGAGGGGGCATCTGGGGTAGGTCGTCCAAGAATAGGGCGAGGAGAAGTGTCCTTTACTAGTGCCCTGGTAGGAGGAAAGACTGAAAATGGCGGTAGGGAAGGTGGAGTCACAGGGCAAAGTAAACGTTTTGGTGTGGGTGAGCAGTATGCAGGAGGGGGATGGAAAGAGTTCGTAGTAAGTGGAAGGGGAAGAAGAATGGTGTGCATAGAGCGATGGGTAGAAGAAGACAAGCAGGAAGTGGAAGGGAGGACAGGGGTTATATGTACAGGTGTGAGGGTTGTGAGTTGAGGGGAGGAAGTGTGGCATGTAGGGTAATCAAAGGCATTGAAGGGGGATAAGGGTGGAGAGAACTTGAAAAGATCATCATCAGGCAGCATAAAGCACTAAGGCAGGAGAACTGCTCCTGGACTAGAAGTTCTGATTGGTGCCGCTGTCACCCTTAGCTGTGAAGAGAGAAGGATGGCAAATAAGAATGAACGACATGACAGTGGGCGATGGCGAACGGTAACATGAATGAGTGGAGATGTGTATTGCCTTAGATGCACTAATGAGGTAATTATGATTAACCAATTTATCTGAGGTATCAAAGGGGGAACGAGCATTAGTACAATGTGAAAGTAATGCATAAGGCAGTAGTACAGTGTCCGATGACCCTGATGAAGAATGGGTGGTCAGATTAAGAGGACAATGAGTGGATTCCATTGGTGTAATAAACACCTTGAAAAGGGAGTAAGCCAACTGTATAACTTCTCTAATATGTGTATGAGCCGTCAAAAGCATGTTAGTTTGAAAACATGCTTTTCCCGGTACCCGTTCCATTTTCCTTCTTAGTTTTGTTTCCAATTGTAACGACCGTAACAGTCAGTGGTGTTGTTCAATAGAGATGATTGAATCATCGTTGCTAACTGGTTAAGTTGGGACTGGTTCCTTTTTGACAAAATTCTCCTGAGGTGGGTCCTCGAGGTCCCAAGTCGAATGAAAAGCTGATTTAGCTCGTGATAATGTCACAGACACCGCGGAGAATAGAGGTGTCGAATGGTTGTTCGTTGGGTAAGTGGTAGATGTCGTGGCCATTGTTCCTCCCTCGACAATGTCAAAATTATCATCTGCCATTAATGGCCGAAACCCCGAGTACACGTCTTTGTCAAATGAGATACGAGAAAGTGATTCCCCCGAAGATGACAAATCAATCGTTATGCAACCCTCTTGAGGTAACAAGTCGAATTGAAGTGTATGCAGGAGATCTTGTCACTTACCATGATGAGGTAGGGTGTGGAATCCGCCATTGTCGAAGTTTTGTTTACGTGATAAAAACGCGAGAAAAATCTCGTGAGGTGACGCGAGGCAACGAGGAAGGGTCTGCGCGTAGATGGGTAGTGTGATTGGGGAAAAATCACGCAAGGAACCGTTCACGGATTTCAGAAGGGGGATGGTTAGGATGGAGGAGAAGGCTAGCTGGACTGGAGTGATGGGGGAAATTTAAAAATAGGAAACACAAATCTCTTTGTTTGGGATTAGAGCGGAATGAGTGACACCGAAGAATTTAATTATCAAATCTTTATCCGACTGATTCGCCATTGTTCGGAAAGAGTGGGGGAAGAATATCCGAATAACAGAGTGCAAGGGATGGTAAGAATTCGTATTGAAGGAAAAAATGAGCCGCACAACAGACTTTGTCTACCTGGGAATTGCTGGTTAAGGATTTCAACTTCTTGAATGTGAGAGATGGTAATTATTCGTTAAAAATGGTCAAACAAGGAGAGTGGGGAAATGCCTTAAAGCGTGAGATAGGGAGCCATGTAGTGAAGAAATCAGCGACTGTAGGCGCTCCAAATGCAAAGATAAACTATGCGAATCGGGGGTTAAATCTATGATGTGGAAGGCCTGAAAGCGGGAGGGAGGACGAATTTCACGTCCAGATCTGGTGACTAGCATCAGTGGAGGGTTGGGGATGAAAGTAGGATTGGGATGGCAGGTGAGTATCTGTGGTGTAGGCAAGGGGAAGGGGAATAATAAAGGTGACAAGGAAACAATCTCGTTCACTGCAGGGCGTCTGAGGAAGGGAAAGTGTGAGGAGAAAGGGGTTGGAAAATCAACAGGTCTTTAGGGTTCGATCGAAAAAAAAGGCGAGGTTAGAGGTGTTCGGTGCATGCGCAGGGGTAGTGATCACGTCAGGAAAGGGGTGTGTATTGGTGACATCGGTGTTGGCAGTGGTGGTTGTAGTGGGTGGGGTAGCAGGGTAAGGATGGATTTTAAAGGAAGTGGAAGGGTGGTGAAGTGCTGTTGTGGGCTGGGACCATGCTATTTGGTGATGTTTTTGGCGCTATGGGATCCTAGGGAGATGTTGCTTGTTTCATCCAAACCTCGAAAATAGTGGGTGATGTTATTTTCTGGATGGCATAGATTCCATCTCGTTTAGGGTAATGTTTGGCGGTGAAACCTAGTTTAGTGAAGCTCTGTGGATGTGAGGTTAGTAAGACTCGGTCTCACACACCGAAGTTGGGGATTTGACAAGAGGCATTGCGAGTGGTACCGCGAATGACCTGTGAAGTCTACAGCTTGCCTTGGTCCAGCAAGGGCGAGGAAATGTCCGCTAAGAATTCTACAAAGGAATTGTTGAGGAAGGAAAGGTCATGGAAATACGCATGAAATGCGAGGATGTTATCCTATGGTGTCCTAGGGGACAACCAATTGTCGCAGCAAATGGGGAGAATTACAAAGATAAGTTACAGTAACTGAGAAATTGAGGGCCCACCTGACGAGCAGTAAGTAACTAACCCATTAGGTATGTAGGCAATCCACCACTATGGCCAGTTTGACTGTTAGATAGTGGTGCTTGCGTTCGACTAAATTTACCTGTGGATGATATATTAGGATAATGGAAAGAAACCGTGGGCCGTTGTCCCAGCATATGGTGAAACGAGTACTGAATCGCAAGCAAACTTCAAAAAATAAAATATGCATCAGTGTTAGCTGATGTGTCTGCAATTGGGAAGAGTTCAGTGGGGTCTGATGTGATGTCACACATGGAGAGGATGTGGATGTTGCCCAAAGAGGTAGTGGTAAGCGGTCCCACATGGAGAGGATGTGGGTTTTGCCCGAAGAAGTAGTGGGTAGAGGTCCCACCTGATCTACTGAAAGGGTATCAAACCTAGAAGGTATGGGAGGGGAAGAAAGGGGGTGGTGTCTGGGCGGTTAGCAGGCTTGTATTTTTTACAAATGGGCACATTTATTAACATATTCAATGACGGAATGTTGAAGGCTACCAATCATTACATGATTTTTTTGTACTGTGGCCAGTATTCCGGGGTGTTTTGCAGTGACAGCATCGTGATTCCTATAAATTTCAATTTTAATTCTTTACCCTGCAGTCAGTAGAATAGTACCATTTGGCAGGGGGGATCCTTAGTGATGGATCCCAACACTACAATTAAATTATATTTCCTGTAATATGGGACCTTACCGAGGAGAATGGGATAGGAAAGGAAGACGGTCATGGCCGATTTAAATTAGGAACTATCCCCGCATTCGCCTGGAGAAATTGTTGTAAACCATGAAAAACCACAATCAAGGATAGTCGACCCGGGAAGCGAACCTGGGTCTATCGAATGCAAAGCGAGAATGCTAACCACTCAGCCACCATGCACAAGATCGCAACGACGTAAGAATGACCAGTCGTGGTTTATCCGATTCGAGCATGTGTAGGTACCTGTATAAAATGCCATGGTTGCGTGAATAACCCCTGGCATGAAAGGTGCGGGTGTCCATATTGTCCTCTGGAGCATTAGCTTCCAGTGCACATGTGATGGTGGCACAATCACATGTTTTGAAGCTGTAGATCTCGGAATTCAGGGCCTGTAAGAGGTTTTTCATCAAAAAGAAAGGAATGGACGAGGACTATTTGTTCAGGGTGGGCAGCATGCCTGGATAGGAAGTCAGCTGAAGACATTGAGAATGCCATGGATGTGTTTGACTTCAAAGTGGAAGTGTTGGATCGCCATTACCCATTTAGCAATGCGGACGGACAATGTTTTGAGCGTGAGCAACCAATGCAAAGAATTGTAATAAGTATGAACGATGAAGGATAGCTCATCCAGGAATTTCAAAAAGCATTTAATGGGCCAAATGACTGCGAGAGCTTCTTTCTCTGTGGCCGAATAATTGCATTGTGCAGGATTGAGGGACTTTGATGTGTATACAATCGCATGGATGTCTCCTACCTCTCCCTGGGAAAGCACCGCGCCGAGTGCTACATCACTGGCATCAGTAAAAAGGAGGAAAGATTCTTCAAAGTTCGGTTGTCGAAGAATTGGTGCGTTGCACAGCAAGGATTTGAGGATGTCGAGTGCTTCGACACAGGCTGTGGAAAAGATGAATGAGACGTCCTTTTTCAAGAGGGCATGTAACGGAACTGTGACGGTTGAGAGGTTTGGTATGAATTCACCAAACCACTTGCACGAGGCAAGGCATGACTTGAGTTGAGTAACATAATTGGGTTGGGAAGATGAGAGGAAGGCTAAGATTTTCTTGGAATTGGGTTTGATACCATCAGTGGAGATGATGTGCCCCAGATAGCGGACTTCTGGGGTGACAAACTTGCATTTTCTACGTTTGAGACAGAAGGCATTTTGGTGAGGAGTTAGTCATTCCTAGGGAGCAGATATAGGTCAGGCATTGTGACTTTGTTCAGAGTGCGGAAGTCCGGTTCGAAGCGCATGTCTTCGGAGGAGTCATTTTTGGAAACTTGTTGGGATGGAGCAGCCCATTCAGAAAAAACCAGACGAAGGAATCCTCTGTTGATGAGTGAGTCCACTATTGCTTTCATTTGTAATCTCCGTTTCATAGAGCAGGCATACAGACAAGTAGTCTGAGGCTGAGCTCCATCAACGATGGAGATTGACTGAGGAGAGAACCTCGCTGGCCCCTGTGGTTCACTGCATATGTAAACAAAGGATGTCATCAAAGAGTTGGATGACCTTTGGTCATTAGGCAGTAACGTACCTTTATCATCACGGAGTATAACATCTGAGAATGTGAAGGGAGAGAGCGTGATGATGGAGAAGTCATTGAAGATTGAAGGTAAGGTCGAGAGAAATCGCTTAAAGGGATCTCCCTCGAAGGACCAAGACAAAGAGGCAATGTGGAGGTTAATGCCCGATGATAAAAAGAAGTCCAACCCAAGAATCATAGAGGCTTGAGTGAAGGAGGGGATCAATGAGACATGGAGGGGGAGATTGTTCCCCCGATGGTAATCAACATGTATGCCAAGAATGTGGGGAGAGTAGAAGGTAGTCGATCTCTGAAGTGTATGACTCCTGATGAGTTAGTCATCGGGTCATTGAAACATTTCAGAAGTTGGTATAGGGAGGTGCACCCATGGAAGTGGCTGCACCAGAATCTAGGAGAGTGGTGACTATTGCCTAAGGATGTCACATTGTGTGTAGATTAAGACAGGTGGTCATGGAGAAGGGAAAATAGGAACCAGTAAAACCATATTTGCGTGAGTGGGGGTGCTACAACCATTGGGACAACTGTGGGCTGGAATGTTAGGCAGCGCACATACAACCCCGAGAAAATAGTGTGATAACTCTGTAACGCCAGCCAGCCACCATAGAGCACAAGAAGCCAGCAGTAACCGAAGTAGTCACTACTAACCTAAAGGGGTCAACAAGGACAAGGACTTACCCTAAGCTACAGTCAACTCATACGAAGGTCCCAACATCGACCAGTCCAAGGAACGAGGTCAGCTCAACCCTGCAGACCTATAGATGAGAGGGATTCAGAATGCAACGCGCTCAAGACCTATAAAAGAAGAAGATTAATATTAAAAGTTCAGTTCGCTTTCTGGACTTGCTCCTCACAGCAAGTCCTTTCGAATTCTAATCCTCCTGCGGGCATCGTCCTAATTGGCGCCCAACTTTCTTTTAAACCTCCTCGCTCCCATGGCCTTGCACTCGGGGCATCCCTTCCGGGTCTCCCAGCCTGGTTTTCCCAACTCCATCCCCCCTTTCATGGACGACCAGCCTATGGCTGCTCAACCTCCCCTGTCCCCCCTCCCCACTCCCCTTGGAACTTCAATTCCTTTTGGAAGCCCATCCGGCCCTTCGTCAGTATGTCACTGATGTTGAGGATCAATCTACAGGTTCTGCGGCACGCTTTGACGCCCGTTATGCGGCGCTACGCGCTCAGAACACCGTCTCTAATTCCACCATTGCCCATCTTAACCAGCTCTTGGACAGCGAGCGGTCTGAGGCACAAAATCGCCTCATAGAGGCTGCTACCAGATTACAGCAAAGTAAAGCCGAATGCGTGCAGCTTCGATCTCATCTTTTTCCCCGGGCGGATATTGATTTCTCATCTCCTCCGCCCACTGAGCCTGCTCCTGGAGTGCCACCGTCATCTTATGCTCGGTTTCTGCACCTCCAGGATTTTAGTTCCCCGGTTCCTCCTCCGGGTTCACCACGGCCATTTGTCCGACCTGTCCCTTCTTTTTCTACACCTGCCCCTTACGACCTCACTAAGGTCTTTAAGCTGGTGGGTCGCTTTTCGGGCGATAAGAAAGAGTTTATGGGGTGGATGGCTCATGTTCAGTCCATCCAATCCCTTCATCTTATTCCCGATCAAGTCACTTATGACGCTCTCATTGGTCTTCTTGACGGGAAGCCCCGTTCTTGGTAGGCCCAGGCGAGAGACAATATTCATGTTCTCCCCGATGCCTTCCGCGTTTTACTCGGCTGAACCTCCCATGATTTGTGCTCAGGGCATTATTGCTGGACAGCCCTTTGTCGCTTTATTCGACTCAGGTTCAAATACGTCCCTGGCAGGGCAGATCAGCCCGCCAAACTGGCAGATCAGCAGCCTACTACTTTAAAAGTTTGTGTCTGCCATACTACTATTTTCCTTCAGGAGCGCAGATTGCCTATTATGTTGCATCTCCTTCCCTCATCTTTCTCCTGTCCGGCAGGCCCAAGTGAATACCCTGCTCCAACAGTATGCTGAGTTGTTTCAGGAGCCCACTGCCCCGGCCCTTGTTGCACCCCAGGACATCTCCATTGTTCCTGGGGCCGCTCTTGTTGCCATTAAGCTTTATACATACTCCCCTAAACGCAAGGCACAACTTAAAGGGCTTATCGACCAACTCCTCGATAATGGATTTATGCGTCAGATCACCTCTGCGTGGGCTGCCCCGTCATTATTAGTGGCCAAACAAGATGGCTCCGATGACCTTCGCCTCGTCACTGATTTTCGGGTCCACCATTGCGGCCCCATTACATCATCTCTTGAAAAAGGATGTTCCCTACATTTTTTCCAAAGATTGTGCCAAGGCCTTTGAGGCTCTCAAACAGGCATTATCATCGGCACCCATCCTTACCCCACCCAACTTCGAAGATAGCTTTTGCCTCTATACCGATGCTAACGCTGTTGCTATGGGTGCAGTATTGGCCCAGGGCGACGAAGATTCTTAACGTGTCGTGGAATATGCGTCTAAGTCGTTTAACGACGCCCAGCGCCACTACTCGGCCACAGAGAAAGAGGCTCTTGCCGTTATTTGGGCAGTCCGCAAATTTCGCAGTTATATTAAGGGACTCCAATTTGTTGTCCACACCGACCCCCAAGGGCGCATTGCCCGATGGATCTTTAGCGTCCAACAATTCCGCTTCGATATTAAATAAATCCCCGGAAAATTAAACGCTTTGGCGGACTTATTGTCTCGCCCCTCCGAACCTCAGGAGCCCGTGGTCCTCATCCACTTGTTCTCCTTAGAGGATGAATTTTATACGGCCGAACAATTCTCCACTCTCCAGCGTGAGGATGCCGTGCTCGCACCCATCATTAAAGCCTTAGAAATGCCCATTGCTCCTGAAGATCCTGAAGCCCGCACGTATGTCCATCGTGGATATCTTCTCATAGATGGCCTTCTTCACCGGAAATTGCTTATGGTCGATGATGATGAGCCATGCATCGTGGTTCCTGGTTCATTGCAACTTAAATTAATCCAACTACATCATGATTCTCCCACGGCTAAACACCCTGGCCTGCTGGGCACCATAGATCGCATCTTGACTCGTTATTACTGGGTAACGTCGGCCCTCTACCCATCACTCCCGCAAGCAACCGTTTCATCTTTTCTAAGTGCGAAGTGGCCTCTGGGTGGGTCGAACTCTTTCCCTTACCCGACTCCAAAGCCAAGTCTATCATCACCCATTTGATCCACGATGTGTGTTTTCCTTATGGCACGCCGCGCATTTTGCGCTGCAATAACAGTCCGCAATTTTGCACGGCCATTCTATCCCAAGCTTCGGCGGCCATGGGTTTTGAGATCCAGCATGTGGCGGTGTATCATCCCCAGGCCAATCCCATTGAGCGCCGCCACCGAGAAATAAAAACAAAACTGGCTATTGCCGTTGGGGCGTTTCATGACACCTGGGATGACCACATCCCTTCTATCAGGTGGGCATTGAACACCAACAACCAGAATGCCGGGACGTCACCCTTCCACTTTACGTTTGGATGCCTCCCACATCATCCCCAAGACAACCTATTCACTTTTGCAGCCCACTGCAGTGATACATCTTTTATTCAGAATTCCTTTTTAGACTTCCTCTTTGATCTAGCATCCCAGCTCATGGAAATCCAAGATCGCCTTGAGGAAGCACAGGATCACCGACGTAACAAACACAATGTATATACAACTGTGCCGGAATACCATGTGGGTGATCGTGTCATGGTGGCCACACACGCCCTCAGCAATGCCGCCAAACAATTCACTGCCAAATTAGCTCCTAAACGTGATAGCGCTTACTATATTCACAAAATCATTTCTCCCGTGATTTTTGAAATCTAGGACCTTAAATGGGCGGTGTCCATGGGCACCTATCATGCCAAGGACCTCAGCCGATGGCCTCGGAGCATGCAGCCCCCGTCCTTCGGAGTTTCTCCCTTCTGGTGATTCATCTTCCGACTGTGACGCTTCATCAGACTTAGATGTTGATCCCGCACCCGCCGTTGTTGCGGCACCTGATCCCAATGCTCACGTACTTTCAGATACGGCATTGTCAAGCACCCAGACCATTCCCTACCGCACACACACGGGTCGGGCCGTACATCTTCCCGCCCGCTTTCAATCCGTGGTAATGGTAGATCTATCCCAGGCAGTACGACAGATCAATGAAGATTTTGGCAGGCCGGCCGTTCATGCGTTCTGGGATTCCGCCACGGCATTTATTGATCAACAGCGCATTGACGATCCCACGCTACGTCACTATTTACATCGTTATGTGATGGTGTCCCATTTCGTGGAATTGAAAAAGCTCAACTATCAATTCCCAGGGCGACAAAATGCCGACACAACCCTCTTTTATAAACTCACCCGTGCCGCCTGTTATTTACTCGAGAAAGGTTCCTCCCCCCGGGTTGGGGAAGGCTTATGATCAGATCTTAGCCCCCAACTTTTATAATAACGGTGAATCCCAATCGGATAAAGATTTATTACTTGAGTATGTGGGATTTTTGGCATGGCCCAAACATCCCGTTTCATGTGCCGCCCATGAAATGACACAAAGTTCATTTCACACCACGTTGCAACCCCGCACTACATCTCGGGTCAACACTAACTTTTCATTTCCCACGACATCAGCCCAGGAAATTGATCCACTTTCCGGTCCAGGTACCCCTTCTACTATTGGTCCTCGGCATTAATTACCCTTGCCATCCCACGTGGTCTATGTCCTTAAATACACCTCGCACTTCACAAACCCCAGTCTTGCCTTTTGATTTTTCGGTGCTTCACCAAACTTCTTTACGCTATGACCATGCCATCCATCCCCAGTACTTCTGCCGACCGACCGACCATGGAATCCGATCCCGATACCGCTCCTGTACCGATTGCCTGTGTTACCAGATCTACTCCTGCCGACCGACCGACCCTGGATAATTTCTTTTATGCCCCTTCTACATCAAGAGCCCATGGGCTACTCCATTCCACCCCAGCGTCTCTCAATGCCCATCCCACCCCACTGTCCCCATCTCCAGCGACTCCGCACCGCCATTGTAGACATCGGCGATCTCAAACCCCGATGCCTGAAAACAAAGACGTGGACGTGTCAACTGCATTTTCATTGCTAACTATTGAGGAAGCCACTGCAATAGCCGAGCGTGATTTGCCTGCTCATGCTGACAACCCTCGGTCGCAGTGCTTCTCTAACCGCGGATCTAGCGGTCTGCCGTTTGTGCCGCGGCCTCCGGCGTCTCAGTGGCCACCGTCAAAACCACTCCACCAGTATTTCATAACGTGGCCTCTGCCACTAATCTGGCCAGACAATTGATGATATGTCTTTACTCGGCTTTGCGGGCCATGTCCAACCCTGGCAATGTTTCCACCTTCTCCCTTACACTGCAAGACGCCATGGAGGCGTTCCATCAGGTCTTAGATGACCGCTAAGTAATTTCAATGGCCCTCGAAAGCCAGACTAAGCAGTTACAGATCAGTTAAGCAAGCGCTCGGCTAATCCTGAAAAGACAACCAGCTCGTCAATCTCGGTCCTTCACGTCCGCATCGCCATACCCGACATGCGGCTATATAAACTACTCCTTCATCTATGGACAAATCTACCCAAACTTTATTGTTACCCACCTGTACGTAATTTAGCGGTGTTCTAGCTCACCTACGCAAAGGTAGTACAAATGTCGGGATTCAAAAGGGGCTATGGTAGCGAAAATGATTCTCGGAGATGTATTGGATTACTTTTTCTAGGAATCCCTATGAATCTGGGATTAACTGACACAAACGAATTGTTGGCAAGTTGTAACACTTTTTTTACTGATGCAGGAATATTTGGAAATACATGGATACAGTCCACATAGTTCAAACAGCATGGCATGCACACTTGGGCCTCATCAGAATAATCCTATCTCTAACAGCTAAATGTGAAAATACATGCAACCCTACCTAGAATCCAAAACAATTCTATCTCAAATAGAAAATGAAGTTATTCTCACCACTGCAGATCCTCTAAGTCCAGAGAGTCCCAGATTTCGTAAATATTGGAGAACAGCTATACTTCTAAATGTTGACTTCTTTTCTTTCCTAGGAATCAAGGAGGACCGAGAAGACATAAGTAAAGATGATGTCGAAGTCCTCAGGAGACTGAAACTGAAATAAACTCCAAATTACTCCATTAGTTTTTTAAACTTTCGTGAAACGAGACACAGCAGCTTACCTTGCGTAGTTCATGCGTCTGTAACAAAGAGTTCGTATAACATGTAGCTAAGAGGTGCTTCTTTAAACCGTAACCTCTCCGTGACGGAAAGTAAATAAAGGATTGAGTTGATCTGCCATCACACTATACCGTTGGCTGCGAATTGGTTTGTAGACAAATTCATCCCTCAGATGAGTTGATCTCAGAAACTACTAAATTCTTCGTAAGCCAGTTTTTGTGAGACCGTAAAACTGTCTCTTGTTCCCTTTACCTTTTGTTAATTTACTCACTGAAGAACCCTGGTGAAAATTTTTAGCAAATGGTGAGTAGGGGGACCGTAGCTCATAAGACCACCGACCGTATGGGAAGAGTAG
>JAQGAO010005469.1:0-13548 GCA_034697705.1 Ommatoiulus sabulosus
AGCGAAGAGCCAGAAGGGGCCATCTCGGATGGGATGGAGAAGGAAACGCCTGCCCCCCTTGGCGAGGCAACAGCGTGAGAAGAGCGGAGGAAAACACCTGCCCTTCCTGGCGAGGTATCACCGAGAAGACCGAACGAAAAAGGGGGAGGAGAACACCCCCTTATCGAAGAAAAGAAACAAGAAGTTTTTTTATTGAGAGTTATTTTGATTGGTCCAAAATGTGGCATGTTTGTTTTGGAACCCTTTTTGCATGCTGGGAAATCTGGAGAGAAAGAGGCAGAGAGCCGCCAATTTTCTTGGAGTGAGGATGTCCTGGATGAAGCTCATCGCTATGGGTCGGTGATTATTTGGGGTAATAACAGTTACTTCGTCTCAGTCTTAGCCCTTCGTTAACTTTTAGCTCATTTCCATCTTCCAAATTGCGGGCACTTTTCTTTCTCTATCTTCCGAATCCAATTCTTCTCTCGAAATTCATCTCAAAATTCATTCAGTTCATCGTCACCCTTTTACCTCCTGGCTACTTGGGCTTCTCTGTTTCCCTTTTGAGACTTCCCATTTGTAAGTGTATCCTTTTCTTGTTGTTCCCGTCAAATAAGGGAAAGTTTTAAAAGAGTTTTGATATTTGTCTTGTTGCCTGTTACCAAAGTTTTGACCTCTTTTGAGGAAGTTTTACATTTCTCTGTGCTCCTTTGAGATTTGCCTTATATCGTGTGGAGATTTTGGGGAGGAATTCCGTTCCTCAAATATTCCTTGGGGTTCCCCTCATTGTTAGTCGTTTTTAGAGATCCACCTCGGACGAGGGGTTCTCGGGGCTTAGGACGGACGTCCAAGTCCACTTTTGGAAGATTTTATCGTTCTTATTGGAAGCCCTGAATTGCTTATTTGGGCAGCTGTAGAGCCCGTTGATTCATTGACCTTACATAATTCCGAATATTTAGTCGTGCCTTTGTGAGGAATCGGGGGAGTTTCTCCTCGGACGAAAGAAACTCCAACCTCCTCTTTTGCCCCCTGACGGACGTCTATGGGCACCCTTTTCTTTAGCATGCCTTGCACGTATAACTAGCTATTTTGTGATACTTTCTTATTCTGGTCGAAATTCATTGGGGATCCGTGCAATTTGAGGTTTTAAGATTTTGTAATTTTTCATAGAGATTTATTGTGAGCCTTTGGGCATTTATTCGTTGTTGTTGAGAGATTAGGGTGGTGTCCTGTGGTGACTCCCACCCGACCTTATCGTGGCGTTTTGAAATATTCCCTTTTATTTGACCCTTCCCATTTTTCTGAATTTTGTTTATTTTTTTTGGACGTCGGGATTGACGTCGCCAGTTACGTCAAAGATTTTGTTTACTCTCAATTCGATGCTGTTTCTAATTAAAGCATTTATCGTTCTAATAACATGAGTGGTTTTGTTCCTTTGCTTGAGTCTGTTATAGGCTCCATTCCGGTCTTCGTGGTCAACACATCCACAGGTGAGATCAACGTGAGATTTGTCATTAACCCCACCCTGAGCCCTGATCGGCTCCACTTTGTATACGTCTTCGCTGACGATATACTCTGGGTAAGTGTCCCTATTGATTCTGTAGACGAAAGCTTGACGATGGAAATTATGGAGACTGGGAGCTAGACCCAGCTAGCAACCATCTTAATATGCGTCCAAACTATTTAATAGTGCACAACGCAATTATTCAGTGACCGATTGTGAGGCCCTGGCCGTTATTTGGGCCATCACAAAGTTTCGTTCATGTATAGAAGGGATGCCTTTCGTGGTTCATACTGACCACAGGCCCCCTAAGGTGGCTCATCACCTTAAACAACCCTCAGGGACGCCTTGCTCGTTGGGCCCTAGCGGTCCAGCAATTCGTCTTTGACGTTGAGTACGTCCCCGGGAAATTAAATTCAATTGCAGACTAATTGTCACGTCCTTTTGGGACACCCAGTGAGCCCATCGTGCTCATTCAGCACCTGAGTGCCGCATCTTCTCCCATCACCAAGGAGGAATTTTGGTTGGCACAGGAGGCTGATGACAAATGCAAAACAATCATTCAGGCAATTGAAGACGGCATGGATGTACCCAATGCTGAGTCTGTTTCACTGATTCACCGTGGCTACAATGTTCTGGACGGAATTCTATATAGAACTCTCGTCCATCTCGAATCTGAAGAGCCACGATTGATTGTGCCAGAATCACTGAAATTGCAAATAATGGATATCAACCACAATCCTCCACATGCCAGTCACCAGGGTGTCTCGGGCATGTATCACAGGATTGTGGAGAAATTCTATTGGGCAGGTTTGCGGCGTGACATATCAAAATTTGTGTCCAAATGCGCCGAGTGTGCTAAATTCAAAGCCCCATGCATGAAACATGAGGCAGCCATCACCAGCCCTCCAATGAAGCCCAGATTCGATGCTCTGAGCATCGATCTGGTGGGACCATTACCCTTGAAAAATTCAGGGAATACTGTGATCTTATCCGTGGAAGACATTTCCACTGGATATGTGGAGCTTTTGCCACTATACGATGGAAAAGCTGCCACCATAGCCAGAGTGCTCGTGAACGAAATTTTTTTTCGTTTTGGCACACTTAAAAGTGTGAGATGTGATAATAGATTACAGTTTATCTCAAATATCATGCACCAAACATCAATATTATGCGGTTTTGACCCCTACTACCCGGCAAATTACCATCCACAGTAGAACCCTGTGGAGCGTCGTCACCGTTAATTAAAGGTAAAATTGGCTATTGCAATGCAACAGCATCATCTCACCTAGGATGATGCTTTACCAGCAGTAAGGTGGGCAATCAACACTGCGCATTCCAAAAATCTGGGCCAATCTGCCTTTTTTCTGACCTTCATGAGAGCCCCTCGCTCTCCACAGGACAGTATTACAAGTTTCCATGACGTGTGTTTGGACCCTACACTTTCCATAACCAGCATGTTTCAATTTTTTGAATTTTCTTCGAAAATTTTGCTCAAAACTATGGATAATTTCGAAAGTGCACAAGATGTTTGTAGGCACAAACATAATGCAGAAGCCAATGCCACAAAATTCAAAGTGGGAGACGAAGTTTACCTACGAACAAATCCCATCAGCAGTGCTGACAAGTGATTTTCGGCAAAATTATTATTTGATCCCAGACACAATACACCAAAGGGGACATATACTATGAGGGACATTTACCATGCTATTGAACCCATTTGGTTCAAAAACTGGAAAGTTGATAAGATCCTCCCAGAGCAAACCAGGCCACTTGTTGAGCCTGCCAAATGGCACAAACCAGCTCCGAAATTGCCAAAAAAATGTGTAAAATGTCCCACAATGTACACCCCACCAGTGCCCGAAGCTAAAATTTGCACCCCAAGAGGTCAGGTCGTGTCCTTCGACCCCAATGAATTTAGCCGACTATGACACCAGGATAAATCATATTTCGCACATTTCGTCTGTGGATTTGCATGAGAAAGTGGTCAAATGCATTAGGGAATTTTCATCTTTGGCATTTAATCATTTCTTCCATTTATCCATGCAATATGCTTTTCAGCAAGGCATTCGAGATCCCGGGGAATTTGCTTCTGTTTGCCTTAGGTTGACTCTGGCTCACTTCAAAGAAATGGGTGACCTGAATGTGAAATTTCCCCTAAGAGGAAATTACCAAAGGACCGCCCTCTTTAAAGTAATCAAGGCAGCTCATCTTTGCTTTTTGCAGGGTGATGGGAATGCTTAATTTCCCATTTTCTGGGACCTTTTGCGTCCAAATGTTTCCAACAATATAGAACTTGAATCAGGCGTTGTCCTATTGTCCAATTATTTAAATGGTTCGAAACAAAAGGCAACTCGTTTGATCCAGATCAACATGGTTTTTTGCCATGTACCTGTGAATCAACCAATCCATGACCCAGCCAATATAAGAGGACGTTTATCTCTGACATTCTCTTTTCAGTCCATTTTTTGACTTGAGACGTTCACAGCCACTCACTGCCTGGTCTGAGTATTTCATATTGTGTTCTCCACAAAATAACGTTATTCTCGAAGAAATTGTGCATCTGTCCACTGACATGGCCGCAGCTATTTCCCCTCTCCAGGACCAGGATATGTTTTCTGATAGTGAGGAATCCCTCCTCGATGCCATTACTGCCAGATCTCCTGTAAGATTTCCAATGTACTCTTAATGTTCTCCAAAAACGGAATCTATGCATACTTCAGTGGAGAAACGCATCAAGGTGAGTGACACCAAACCTGAAATTCCGAGTACTTTTATACCCAAAACAGTTTCTTACTCGATTAAATACCACCGGTACATCCAGCCTACATTCGTGGAGAGTCGTCCAACCATAGATGGACTCTTTTCCACTTCAATTGGATCAGCGCTTCTAATTGTCATTAAAGAATTGAAAGGAATTGCTGATCAATCTCACCAGCATTTCTACGACGCGGTTCAAGATGCTGTGATGAAATTTGCTACCAAATTGCACATGGTCGCGACATTATTGGACTTAAACGGGACACCATCAGTCGCCATTACCAAGCTCTACAAGATCAACGTGCTCGTGAAGATGCACAATTCCATGGCTATCATTATACTGCCTTAGAGCCAGCTCGTCCATCCTCGAAACGCCAGTATCAGCAAGCTCCTTATCCTTACCATGTCCGCCTCGAGGCCCATCCTATCCCAGAAGCAAAGCCGTGGACATCAGGACCATCCGGATTTGGCACCACAGTGCCCGAGGTGCCGTTTCGACCTATTCCGCACACCACCGTGCGACCCAGAGTTACCAGAAACCGCCGGCCATCCCATGGCAGACAACCAGGACGTCGTACTCGTTGGAGTGAAGACCTGTACGAGCATCTTCAAAATTATGTGGATTTCCCAATTTTTGTTACCATCTTTATATTTTGTATTGTAAGGTCGGAGGGAGACAACAATGGTTTAGCATAGAAACACAACGGTGTTTTAATGAACAAAAGGCACGTCCGCGACTTACAAATTCAGGTGTCCCAATGGAGACCACCAAACAACATAAACTCAAAAGCAAAATAACAGAATCGCGAACGCGATCAATCACAGAGAACTTCGGGACTGACCCGAATCGGTGACAGTCTCAAACAGGAACAACGGGCCAACCAGGCTTGAGAAGCTGCATCCAGGCGACAGGTCCGAAGATGAAGCACAGACGACCAACCCGGGCCTCGAGTTGTAGGTCCCATATATACCGGCCCAGGAATGTGACCGGAATGTAACCCTGGTGGCAATAATGTGCAGCGCGCCAGGGTCAACCTCTAACAGTATGATGCATTTTTTTTTTAATTTTCGCATTATGTCATTGTCTAATCATATTTTACTCTTTTCAGCTCATTTTCCCCTTTCTTGTTAGATTTTTCAATGCTTTCCGTAGCATTCACTCACCCCTTTAAGGAGCCCAAAGGGGGGGGGGAGCGAGGAAGTTTGGAAGACTGACATTGGGGGCAAGACTCCACAAAACGGATGACATCACGCTTCCAACCAGGCCAATAATAAGCTTGAGAGACCAATGCAATGGTCTTAGTCGACCTGAAATGGCCAGCCAGGGAGTGATCATGACAAGCTGCCAGGATACGAGGACGTAAGGAAGCGGGGACGACCAATAACAGTCGAGGAGTGGAACCTGGAACGAAAAAGTACAAGGTATCACCCAAAACAACATGGCCATGCTGAGCCGAAGCGGTGCCCGGGGCAGAAATGATGGAATCGAGCTGAAGGCCTAAAGGTTTAGACACAGACAGCTTGGGTGAAGTGTGGTCAAGAAACAGGCAGTCGTCAACGTCGTCCAAAGGTTTGGTGCAAGAAAGCGGGTAACGACTGAGACAATCAACATTAGACTGCAGGGAACCCTTGCGATAACACACCTCGTAGGTACATTCTTCAAGCTTCGCAACCCAGCATCCGAGGCGGGAAGAAGAGTCCTTCAGCTGCTTCAGGAAGCAAAGCGCATGGTGGTCAGTGACCACAACAAAAGGGGTGCCAAGGCCAAGGCCTCAAGCTCGGTGATGGTATACCGAGACTCTGGCCCAGAAACAGAGCGGCTAGCGTAGGTGATAACACGCTGATCGCCAGGGGAGCCTTGCTGAAGAATAGCCCCGAGACCGATGGAAGACACGTCCGTGTACAAGTACAAAGGAAGCGAGGGGTCGTACATAGCAAGAATCGGGGCAGCACACAGAGCTTGCTTAAGCGCCAGAAAAGCGGATTGGCAAGCAGGCGACCATACAAACGGGATTTGAGAGCCAGTGAGGGACGACAAGGGTGCAGCACCCGAGGAAAAATTCTTGCCGAACCGGCGTACGTCCGTAGGGACAGGGAAATCAGCAACCGCAGCCACTTTGCTGGGGTCGACAGAAATGCCGGCCGAGCTAACAACACGGCCCAAATAGCGGATCTCAGGAAACGCGAAAAAACATTTATTGGGCGGCAATCGCAAATCATTAGCAGGCAAAACGCAAAGAACACGTTCCAAATGGTGAAGAAATTGAGCAAAACTGCCCGCAAAGATGAAAATGTCATCTAAGTAAACAAGGCAGCACTCCCACTTAAGTCCAAGTAGGAGTTGACCAAGAGCCCGCTGCATGGAAGCAGGGGCATTACACAGCCCAAAGGGCATGCGAAGAAATTCGAAGTGCCCATCAGCGCAAGAGAAAGCAGTTTTCTCGCGGTCGGCATTGGCCATGGGCAGTTGCCAATACCCAGACATCATATCCAGGGTAGCAAACCATTAAGAGCCCTGAAGCACGTCCAAGGCATCATCGATCCACGGAATGGGATAGGAGTCCACCTTGGTATGAAGGTTCAGGCGACGATTATCGATGCAAAAGCGAAAAGCCCCATACTTCTTACGGACAGTGACAACCGGGCTAGAATAAGGGCTGGAGCTGTGTTGAATAATCCCCCCAGCCAGCATCTCGGCCACCTCAGACGTGATAACCTTGCGCATCGCAGGGGACGCCTGATGAGGGAAGATATACACAGGAGGATGACCTTGGTCGTCGATCCGGTGGGGGGGGGGGTAAGTTCCCCTGTCGCAACTCCAAATTGGAGAGGGGGGAGCGTTGGGAGGACGACAAGGATGGCGAAATATTGGTAGCAGAAAGCAAGGAGTCCGGATCGTCCAACAAGGCAGAATCAGGAGTATCTGAAGGGATACGGGCAGGAATAATATCAGCGTCGGTGGAACATGCTGACGCCACGATCCGATCACGATGAAGAGAGACAGGGGCACTCGAGAAATTAGCCAGCTTGATGAGACGAAGGGGAGCCACCAAACAACATAAACTCAAAAGCAAAATAACAGAATCGCGAACGCGATCAATCACACAGAACTTCGGGACTGCCCCGACTCGGCGGCAGTCTTGAACAGGAACAACGGGCCAACCAGGCTTGAGGAGCTGCATCCAGGCAACAGGTCCCAAGATCAAGCACAGACGACCACCCCGGGCCTCAGGTTGTAGGTCCCATATATACCGGCCCAGAAATGTGACCGGAATGTGACCCTGGTGGCAATAACGTGCAGCGCGCCAGGGTCAACCTCTAACAGTATGATGCATTTTTTTTTAAATTTTCGCATTATGTCATTGTCTAATCATATTTTACTCTTTTCAGCTCATTTTTCCCTTTCTTGTTAGATTTTTTAATGCTTTCCGTAGCATTCACTCACCTCTTTAAGTGCGTTTATGGCACCCTCGGAGTGCCGCACTTAAGCCCTGCAATAAAAACAAATTTAAGAAAGTTTTACTTACCCTTTCCAGATGCTTAATCGTTTCCCAAAAAATCTTGAATCCGTTGTATGCCTTTACCATGTGCTTTTCGTTACAGGTCCAGCATCCTATTGGAGAAAAAGAAACGAAAATTATCCGAGGTCGGGGTATATAAGGACCCCGAAATCCCATTAAAAGTACACTCTTTCGAATCTTGCAGCAACGAGGCGGTACCCTCGTGCTGCTGGAAACTTTAATTTTAGAATTTGCTAAATCTCATTCGAAAGATATATTTTTACTTGTAAAATCGCGATAGTGTCTTGGATAAACTGTTTCTTTGTTTTAAAACAATATTCAGAACTTACCTTATTCCGTCAACCTTTACTCCTTCGCGGGCAGCTTTCTTGAGACCTGGAACAACGAGAACTTGGGTTTTAATCTAGAGTTGGGACATTTCTCGAAAGATCTTAAGTTCATCGTTTTTCTTGTCGGCCGTACTCGGGCAGTACAGCCATAGTAGCCCACTTTCACCTGCGTGCCATTCGTGCTAATTCCCACACACCGGGCAGGCAGTCTGGGCTATCACCTCATTGATCCCATTGGTCAATTAGAGTCGAGCCCCCGTCTCGCACTCATGGACCTAGGCCTAACCAGCTACCGTGCATGCACAGTATACCAAACCACTGTGCGCCAGCGCTCAACATATACTTTTATAGTACGGCGCTTTTGCCAAAGGAGCGTGAGCTTTGAAAACGCCCGCCAAGGATTTTCCTCAAAATCCATACAAATATCGCTCGTACCGGGTGGCTCGAAAACACCCAAACCTCAGGAAATAGTGCGCATCCCTGCACACATTCCCAGTGCCGCAAGATATTCCTATCTTTTGCCATATAGGCATAAATAAAGACGCAAGAAAGAATAAAAGGAAAAATCAATAGAATTTTATTCTTTCCCTTCGCGCATCATTACAAATATTGCGAGCCGCGCTTATTATCATTGAATAAATTAATATTTATTCCATCCCAAGCCTGCCGAACCTCGTATGTTCTTCACATGGCTGTGTTACTTGAGGATATATTTTTCTCAAGAAGACAAAGTTAAAAAAGGAATAGATGTTCTTGGAGAGTATCCAGCATTAAAATATTATAAATACGTATGTCGAATCAAACATTTTACATTGATATGTTCAATTGTTTAAGTTTGACTAACTTTCTAATATTTTAATTACACTTCCAATTGTAATTTAAAAGGCCTCCCTGGAGTTTGACAAAATAACTTCAAGTAAATCAGACAGGCAGGTGGCATTTCTTTTACTAATGGAAAAGATAAGATCATTGGCTGATGAAGACATCAAAGACAGTGATATTGATTTGCTACTGTGGGCCCAAAAGATGTCTTCCAAACAAATAAAAAAACTGATAAACCAATAATTGAGATCAAAAAGGTAACAATAAAATATATCCTTCATAACATTAGCCTTAGTGGTTTTTAAATGCTTATAATATTCTAATAATCAAATAAATTTGCAGGTTGGTGATAAAATAGATGATACGTGTTCACCATTGCAAGCTCCATGCTTGCTTCTTTACATGGATGGATTTACAATTGCAGCTGCTTTTGTTATTGGCAAAGGAGGAACAATGGTGATTATTGATGAAGACATTACAACATTTGCAGTCATGGATGCCTTATTAGCCGCATATTACAAACATGACTTGAGCTACCCTGTAGCTTATCAGGGCTTACTTTTAATTTTGCAATGTTCATTGCTTATTGCCGCCCTTTCTCAAGAAGAATCATTTATGTAAAAAACTGTTCTTAATATGTAATTATTAATAAAACGTTTTGCATGCACTTTTATTTGTGCCAGGAGAAATTGCTTGATTAAGTACGTAAGTATTTAACAAATTATTTCATGATTTTTTTTATTAAACCAGCACAATATTTTGGTTATTTTTTATTTCTGTAAATGTCAAAGTTGAAATTTTTATATTTAAATATTTAAGTAAAATTGAACATGTTATTAAACTGAAAAATGTAATAGATGATTCTTTACAGATGAGGTCCATGCCGTACCTGGCTCCATCCATGCACAAATGTATGGAGGGTACTCAGGGAGGTGTTCGATTTGGGTACAATTTAGCGATTACCAAGAATATGCAACATTTATTTGGAACAGCCAAGCGACATGACCAGATCCTGAATATTCATTTGTACAATGGATTGACAAGGTTTTTTTCCGATTCTGTCTTCTGAATGAATGAAACTTGGCAATTCATTATACCAATTTATGTTCAGGATATGGTCACGTGGCTTGGTTCTACAAAATACATTTTGCATATGTCATACCGTAAATACGGAATTAAGCACCGGACCCGCAATAGCCGCCTACCTTTATTAATCGCCTGGGGGGGGGGTTTATTGGAATTTGCGAATAAGCGCCGGGGCTTCATTAAGCTCCGGGGCTTCATCTCTGTGATTTATGGAAATCGAGTGATATTTTCCCTTTAATTTTTAAGATTCCTTTATATCAATCGTTTACATACAAAACTTTGAAGTAAAGTGATGATTTTTACCTTTTTGAAAATTTTACCGACAGGGATCGATCTCCTAAAATCATAGACGACAACAATTCCCTTTTTGCACTTTAATTGAAAGTTATATACCCTATTGTCTTTTGCTTAAATTTGTTATTATATGAAGGCAAAATCAATCAATATTGTTCATGTTCAACAACAAAGTAGCTTAGTAATGCAATAAAATGGATCCTTCTCCACCAATTCAGGGGACTATCCAGACATTTTTTACGATTTTATTCCCTTCATCAGAGGAATATTCAGTCGTACAATCAAATCTCGATTTAGTTCAGCTACCAAATGTGGGTTTAATCATCTTCGGCAACGACATGCTAATCCTCTCTTCTAACCCAATATTCACAGAAGAGGTAAGTATTATTTACGGTATGCTCCTTTTATTAGAATCTTTAACAAGCGCCGGACCTGCAATAGCCGCCTACCTTTATTAATCGCCGGATGGTTTCCCGGAATTTTCAAATAAGCGCCTGGGCGCTTAATTTCGTTTTTACGGTAATAGCTAAATTGTACCCAAATCAAGCCCAATTCAACACCTTTCTGAGTACCTTTAATAAGACATGTAAAAAAAACTGAACAATTTCAGTTAATTTAAACGCCTTATTTCCAGAAGAATTAAGACAAGTTTTGTGACTTTTTCAGGCTCAAAAAAATAAGACATGTAATAAGTCTTATTTTGTCTACAACAAAAAACAGATAAAGTGTCTTAAATTCAGTCATCCATTTTTTACAGTGCAAGATGTTACACACCACTTTTAAGTAACTTTTGAGAACTGAATTTTGCGGAAAACTCGCATCAAAAAAGATAAACAGTGATTTCTGCATGGTAATTAACTGCGTAAGGGCTCATTCACGTGACGTTGCTGCAGTAGTTTAGGGGCTGTGCATTTTTCACGTACGTGGACAGTCTGGGGGGAAAAGGGTAAAAAAAATGCAAAAAAATGTCCACGTGAAAAATGCACAGCCCCTTAGCCTTGACAAATACCCGATCCCGAATGTGACGCATGTTTTGCTTACGACTTCCGTGCCTCTACATTTCATGCCTATGGCCGATGATGCCAGTCGCTTCTGTTTCGGTTTTGGCTGGGGAGCAAGCCCATTCCATGCTGTTGCAGGCAGTTTTGTGTCATTGCTGGCGGCCTTTTTGAACGAGCCTATGCGAATTTATCATTGTAGCTGTGATTATTGCAGATTGTGAGGTTGCAGGCGCATGACTTCTAAAAAGTAATGATCATGGAATGGGTGTGAAGATGTTAAATAATGAAATTAAGGTACTTTGAAAATATGTTTGGTATCCGATGGTCTTGGTCCTCCACTCCTTTGTCGGCAATACTTCGACACAAACATGGCACTTGATCAACAGAAACAGGTTGGTTTCTGTTGTGGTAGCCATGCGCTAAATTGTTTAAGTTACTGTAATTGGGGAATGTGTATAAAGTCCAAACATTGTCCAATTTGGGCATCATTATCTAAAAGGAGGGAATGCACTATCCACCCCAGCAATTTTGTTGCCAAGCAGAAGGCATAAATTAAAACTACAGTGAAACCTGTTTAGAGTGACCACCAAAAAAAAGTGCTATGTTGGTCACTGTACACAAGTGGTCACTATACAAAGAATGTGTTAATTACATTAAAATAATGAACATGGACACTGTATTTATACATGTAGACTGTAATAAATGCAGTAAAAAACCACAAAACAAAAAAGTCCAGAATCCAAGTACATGTCCATGGGTTAATTAATTTATAAAGATGTAATGTGAATGATCTGTTATCTGTTCCCTTTAAAAGGTACATTGACAATGTAAAATTGCAAAAAAGACAACACACACTGGTGATTGTACACAATAGACAGGTGGTCACTGGTCACTATACAGAGAATTTTTATGCAGGAAATGTATACTAGAATAAACAATACACTACAAAGTGGTCAACATTATCAGGTAGTCACCATTCAAGGGTGGTCACTTTTCCAGGTTTTACTGTATTGTACTAACGATACAATATCCGATGATATCTGACATAAGTGCGACGATTGTTTGTATTAGCTTTAAAAACCACTTCAGGGAACCCTCTTAAATCACTTAAAATATTAGTAATAAATACGCTCCTTCTACAGATCTTATATAAAATGTAGATGTAAATTCATGTACTTTGCATTTTTCGATTATAAAATGCGTGGCACCTATAAAAATTCTTAATAGGGTGGGAGTGGAGTTCTGTTATATCAATTACGGGTGTGCCATGGGGAGAAACTCACCTTTTGTACTCTTAAAAGCATACTAACGAATAATTACAATAACTTGTATGTTATTAAAAATAGCAATACCATCGATGTAAAATTATTTGATAAATGTCCACATTTATAATTATTTCGTATTATTTCGAAAGGTTTCACTATAAATAAGTTACTTTTATTATTAAATACTGACTGACGTTATAATTAAAGCGATCTAATATTTTTCTTTTGACCGTATTGCTTCAACTAGTTTAAATCTGCTGTAACTATAATAATAATAAAGTTCTTTCAAAAAGCATGTAATTGAAGCTAAAATTTTAGGACCATTTAAATAAGGTAGTACTAAATTTATCAATTTATTTGGTAAAATATAAACCCCAGATTTCATTATGCTGCAATGTGCTTAGAACCTATTGCTGTACAAATACTGTTAACAATCTTTCCAACATTTTTTCATCTCATTGGTCTCATGAATGACTATAATGATTGTACGAAAAATACGAGCATGTGTATTTTTATTTTGCAACATTTTTAATGTTTGCCAAATACCATATATTTTTTTGCTATTTTCAAATTTTGCCATTTTTACAAATTTTCCTAATTTTAATTGGTCAATTTTACAAAATTTCACAAAACTTTATTGGTTAAACTTACAAAATTTCTATTGTTTTTTGAGTACAAACTTACAAACTTTTCCATGTTTTGTTAATATAAACATGCACAATTTTTTTTAGAGTAAACATATGCAATACTTTTCACATTTGCTTTATGCTAATAAATTGTTAAAGTAAACTGTAAACTAATTTAAATTTATAACATACAGGTTGAAGGATGGAGAATTATAGAGATATTAGATCATTTTTTAGAAAAAGTGGTACTTAACTTCAAAAGGAATCTAATGTTGTTTCTGTGCATATAATTTCGGGTTGGCAGCAGCCACGTGAAATATGTGCAGTTACAGGGTGCTGTAACACCGCGCGCGCATTAATTTAG
>JAQGAO010005470.1:0-13547 GCA_034697705.1 Ommatoiulus sabulosus
TAGCCGACCCGGGAATCGAACCCTGGTCTACCGAATGCAAGGCGAGAATGCTACCCACTCAGCCACCTTGCTCGGTTGACAACATGACGTCATAGTCTGTGGTTGAGGGAAAGCACCACTAGATGGCGCCACTGGAGGCGATCTCAAATCATCCATTACAGAAGAATCAGCTGTTTCTTCGTTTTTTTGTGAGTATTTCTCTGTGGTTAGTTTAAGTTAGTTGTAATTATCAGAGGTTTCAGCCAATTTCTTGATTCTTGACTTCACTGGAAAACCTTTTCTGCCAATAGCTGGCATGTTAGCAATGTGTGCATGGGGAATGTCAAGGGGTTTTAGTTTTGGGCGCCCTACTGGATTTTTCTGTATGGCAGGTAGATGATTTTCAAGTTCGTTGTCATCTCCTGTGGGAAAAACATATACAATTTCGGCATTGTAGGTACCTATTGACCGGTCCCTTGTCCTGTCCCACACCTCATAGGTGTTAGGATAAATCTTCTTGGAAACATAAAATGTTCCATCCTTCTCTGGAGCTAATTTAGCAGAGTATCCCTTGCTCTTTGAGCTGATAGGGTTTGTATTCACCAGTACCTTGTCTCCTACTGAGAATTGGGGACAATTTGCCAAGGCGTTTTCTTGACATCTAACATCCTGGATTTTCTCCAGACTTCCAATTGCATCCAACAATGTGGCAGAACCCTTTTCAAAGAATTCGGTGAGGCTGGTTGTGAGGAAATTTTGGTCGAGGCTCATTCTATAAAATGCGAGTATGTTCTCCTGAGGTGCTCTGGGAATCCGAGCAAAGGTTAGAACAAACGGGCTATGTCCGGAAGATTGGGACTTGGCTGTGTTGCAAGCCCATCTTATAGAAGGTAAGAAGTCTTCCCAGGTATTGTGATTTTCAGCTACGGCGATGGCTAGTCTGGTCTATGTCAATGTGTTTCTGCTCCACAGGGTTGGCCTGCGGGTGGAATACCGCTATTTTATCTAGCCTAAAACCCATCATATCAGCTGTTTGATGCACGATGGCAGCCAGGAATTGCAGTTTATCGCAAAGGACCGATTTGGTGTGCCATAGCTTAGCCATCTCGTTTATGATCTCGTTTATGTTTATGATCTCGTTTACGATGATTTTATAAATGGTGTCGGCTCTGGCAACCGAAAGGGGGAATAGTTCCAACCAACCAGATGTGATGTCCATGACCAACAGAATGTTGATAGACCCATACAATGATGGGGTAATAGGTCCGACAATATCGATACTGATATCATTGAAGCGACCAGATATGGGCGGACTGGTGTATTGTGCTATGTTTCCTTGATTCTCGGGTTTATACCTAGTGCAATCAGCGCATGCCTTTACATATTTGGTGATTGACTTGCGCATGTTGTTCCAGTAGTATTTCTGGATGATGCGAGAGTGTGTACCATTTACACCTTGATGGCCAGCCTCGGTAGTGGAGTGATTCCATTGAATGACCCTTTCTTGCAATGAAATAAGGATCACTAGGCGGGGTCCATCTTCAGGGCAGTCTGGCAGAAATCTATAGAGAATATCATCCATAACCATATAGCCTTAGCTTAAAAAGGTGCGCGCTTCGGCTGCATAGTAGTCCGCAGGTGACTCCAATGCTTCTATGATGTGGGTGCATTGTGGGTCATCTAATTGAGCAGTCCGAAAATCCATCGTAATAATGGGTTGCTCATCTGTTAGGAACTGGTGTATTACCACCACTGGTTCCACATCCGTTCCATGGGAACATGATAGTAGGTCAGCTACTACATTAAGTATTCCAGGTATACACTGGATATCAAACACGTAGTTCTGCACGGAGAGAGCGCACCAGTTGATTTAGTGTTATAAGCCATCGCAGGGGACGATGATCACTAGGTACCATGAAGGGCATTCCGTCGAGGTAACCACGGAATTTTCCTATGGCCCATATTACTGTCTACCTTTAATAGTGCAGTAAACAATTTGGAGGCATATTCGATTACACCGTAAGGAATTTCATCTTCCTGCACCAGCACGGCTCAAATGGCCAGATTACTGGCATCAGTGAATAGGTGGAAGCCTTTAGTAAAATCCGGTTGCTTTAATACCGGTGCTTGACAAAGTCTGTCTTTCAGCACATTGAAAGCAAATTGACAACCTTTGTCAAAATTAAATACTGCTTTTTTCTTTAGTAACGCATATAAAGGGGCTGCAATATGGGTAAGTTCAGTATGAACTTTGCGAACCACCTACAGGAAGAAACAAACGGTTTGACCTGTTTGGTGTCCTTTGGGTAACGTAAGTCAAGCAGAGCTTTGACTTTTGCATCATTTGAACTAACTCCTTCTGTGGTTATTACGTGTCCTAAATAGTCCACCGATGTTTGGGAGAATTGGCATATTCTTCTCTTGAGGGAGAATCCGTATCGTAACAGTAGCTCGAATACTTCGGTCATAGCAGTTAGATGTTCCTTGAATGTCAGGGCAGTGACCAACACATCATCTTGATATATTCTGTTGTTTATCTTGGGTAGATGACACATTATGTCATCCCCCACCCGTTGGCAGTGGGCTGCTGAATTGCTAGCCCCCATTGGCATGTGGGTGTAACTGAAGGTGCCCAATGGAGTGACAGTTAAAAAATACTTTTGACATTCAGGTGCTATTGGGACCTGCCAATAGTAGTTGGTGAGGTCCATAGTGGACATATATCTGGTAACTTGTAATTCTGCTAGGATGTTGTCTACCTGGGGCGGAGTATATTTATCCGGAATGGTCACTCTGTTTAATGCACAGAAATCAGTGACCATTCGCATGTCTTCAGGTCCATCCTTTTTAGCTGTTAATGGTGATGGTGCTCCCCATTCTGATAGTAAAAGACTGATTTTCTCTGATATTTGCTTCCTTCTTGTAGGAGCAAAGCAAGCCTTTGCTTGACGAATTGCAGTGGAGAATCTGGCAAGATTTGAATGGTTTGAGGTGGCACCTTAACTGGTGTCTGGGTCTCACAAAAATCCTTCTTGTACCGAATAAACATGTTGTTGACAGTGAGGCGCTCAGACTCTGATTGATGAGCTCCTTCATTATCCCTTAGCATTACCTCTTGATCTTTGATCTCAGGTGAGGTAACAGCGCTGCAGATTCGATATACAGACGTAAAATCCACGTTATGTATGGAGTGTAAGATATCATCTACACTGGTGAGAGTCCATGAATTGGTACCATAATCAGATTTCACTCTGGCGACCTTAAGAAAGTCACACCCTAGGATAATGCGGTGAGTGATGTAAGAGGGAATGATCTTGAATCTGATTGGAAAAATGCATCCAGACACAGTAACGTTGATAATGGTATGAAATGTTTCCAGTTCGCATAATTGCTGATCAGCCATTTGTACATGGCTAAAACTTGCTTACATTTCAACTTTATTAGCCACTAAAAGATTGTACACATCATTTCCTCCAAAAGATGTGTTAGCTCTACTGTCTAGTAAAGCATGAAAGGGTTGTCCATATATGGTACATGGAATGATCATCAGACCTTTGTTTAAGTCGTCGCGTATGGCCTCGATGTTGTTCACTTTTGCTTTGCTGGACTTTCTTTGGAAGCCGCTGGATTGGCTTTCCTAGCTTTACTGGCAGTTTGAGCACACTTCTGAGAGCAAGTATACAGTGTATATCCTTTGGTACCACATATGAAGCTGTACTTGCCTTCTTTATCCTCTTCCTTTCCTTTAGTGGTGGAAGTTAATGGAGATTTATATTTAGATTTGTGTACCATTGATGGTTTTGATTGGCTGGATTTCTTCCCGTTATTCTTTTGTTTTGATTGTTTTCTCTCTGGGTTCTGAGTGGATGCCCAGTTTTCAAAGGGACTTGAACTTGGCTTGTGATTACGTATAAATTGGGCACAAATCTGATCCCTATCGCCTAATCCTTGGCCAGGGTCAGTCCTTGGCCATTGGCCAGCAATGGTAAGTTGATGTTGGATATCTATAGCCTTGTCACGAAGAGCTCGGACTGGCTAATTTTTAAGGTTCCCAGATGAACTTGTATGAGAGGGTGCAAACCCTCATATAATATGGTCATATTAAAACTCTTTTATGGGATCTAACAGCAAGGCTAATTGTTTATTCATTAGATTTATGTATGCCAATACAGGTGGTCCAAACCATTGACCGGCTTTGGAGGTAATGGACCATATTTTTGTGTCGTCCATCACCTTGCCGAAGGTCAAGTTGAAAGCATGTACTGCTTCTGACCATGTCCGTATGGTGGAAGATTAGGTATGCCACCAAGTGAGTGCATCCCTTTTTAATATGAAGATGATGGCGGACAGCATTTCTGAATCTTGGATTTCAAATGTTTTGCACAAACATTTCACAGTAGCCATTCAGGTGCGATATTCCTCGATCTTCCCGGAAAATGTGGGTGCGCTATGACGGGGCGTAGCCCACGAGGGGCAACAAAGGGTCTGGGAGGTAGGGGTTCTTCCTCCTCAATGGAGACATTATGTATGTTCTCATCAAAGTCAGGATCATGCGCATTAGAGGATTTTGGTTTTCCTCTTGCAGTGTTGAGGGTCCTTATTTTTCTTTAGCAGGTTAGGAGTGGAAGTGACAAATGGATGTCCACTCCTCTGTTCTGTTTTCCAAATTTCCTAAATCACTATTAAATTTTGGAAAGTTAAGAGTAGTGATAGTTTCTTGCATACTGTTTAGCCATTGTTTTTGGTTAGTATAGCAGGTTCCTGGATTTTGAATGTCACTTGAGCCAGCAGCAGTTGACCCCACTCCGGATGTGGAAATACTAAGGCTGGTTGGGACATGCTTGTGAATGATGCTTGGTGGGGTTTTCATTACGAATACAGGGGGCCTGGTAATTCCTGGAATGTTGGTACTTGTCAGAAGAGGGAAATTAACGTCAAAATTTTCCATTGCAGGAGCAAGAACTAAGAGGGAACGGAAGTGGCACTATGGCGATAAATTCTTGAGTGCACAAAGACGTACTGTTTCTCAATTTGGGCAAAAACAGCTTTAGTACTTGGTTTCCAAGGAACCTTACATTTTTGAAGGGATATTTAGATTTTCGGCTGAATTAAACACAAAAGGTTCTTGAAACGTGATCAAGGTAACGAGGTCAAAAGGTGATTATATTCAGCTGAAATAACAATTATAATTAGAAGTGATTAATCTGAAATAAGAATTGCGATATTAGTTCGAGATTTCATATAACAAGTAATCCACACTATGCACAGTATTCCAATGTAAACAGGATAATCCAAATTAGGCACATTAATCCATTAGTTGAGCCTGCAGCTAGGTAACACTTCACTACAGGTGGAGAGCACTGCGAAATCCAAGGTGAAGTAATTGTGTTTCTGTAGTGAACTTTGTCTTGGCGTTGAGTAGCGTTGATATGTTGATCACTGCAGATATTTGCATAGATTTATCTTTCTGCTGCTGTTTTTGTGCGTGAAGCTTAGATGCACGATATCGGGCTGCAGATGTAGTGAAAACAGTATCTGCTAATCCTTGTATGTGTCCAATTTAGAATGGACACAAATGCTCCCCCAAATTCAAGATTTGGAAAGCGACTGAGACACAGGGGAAGCGAAAAACAAAGAATTTCGAATGCAAAAAAAAAAACGCGAAAAAGCGAGAGAAAAAAAACAAAGGCAAAAAAAAGCAAAAAGCAGGAGAACAAAAAATTCGGAGGCGAAAAAGAAACGCTGAATTGCACGGAGGGGGAAACGAAGTGCAGAAGGCGAAAAGAGCACAGCAAAGCGAGCAAAGTCACGAGGAGGAAAACTCCAAGGAAAAAACTTTCTAAAAAAGTGTACGCCAAAAAGGGGCACAAAGGCAATGCAAAAAGCAAAAAGATAGCAAAAAAATGCAAAAGAGCGCGAAAAGTGCAAGGGTGCCCAGAGACCCAAAGAGTCGCAGGATTGTTGAGTGCCAGTTGAGAGGAACTATTCAACGAACAGTCCTGGGGTCTTGAATAAATCAATCTCTTGGGATAAAATAAATATTTCTGATACTTGTCTATATCCTTTCAGATTCCTGGAGGTCGTCTGGAGGTAAATCCAAGGAAAAGGTGACATGGTGAGTGAACTTTGATTATTTATTGAACAATGTGCAAACTGGGATAAATCCCTTAGACATAGATGGTATCAGAGGTTGCAGCATATGACATGAGACAGCAATGTGAGGTTTCTGGTGATGGCATATATAGAGTCCACAATATATTCATATGATATTCATATGTATATTCAATAAGCTGAGTTATTGACATATTGTTTAGTTTAGTTTAGTGGTTAATCATCGCGCCGTGGCCTTATGGTGTTTTAGAGGGTCTCAGAGAGAGACAGTGGTGGGTTGTCCGCATGATTTTTGTTTCCGCACGCCTGTAAGGGGCGGATGGAGGTAAGGCGAGATTGGCAAAAAAAACACGTTTTTCCCAAGTTATGCAAATTAATTTCCAACCTGTTTGAATACAAATTTGCAAAACTTAACATTTTCCGAATTTCATAATTTTGTAACATTTTCAAAATGTTCTTATCTTTTGGTAAATTTTGAAAAATATTAAGAATTGTCATTAGTAAATCTTGCCAAATTTTTCATGTTGTCAACGATTAATTTAACAAACAAAAAACCATAATTTTATTATTTAATGTATCAATATTGTCCATATTTTTTTGTTCAATTTTGCAAATTTGATCAATGAAACGGTGTCAAATTTTACAAAGTTGTCAAGTTTTCAGAATTTTGCATATTTTTTCTGACCAATTTTGCACATTTATCCCAATTTTCATTGGTCAATTTTACAAAATTTTAAAAAATGTCATTAATAAATCATCAAATTATAACTACATGTATAAAAACATGTAATAAAAACAGAACTAAGGAACTTTGATGGCAAAGATTGGAATAAAAAGCAAACAAATAAAAATAAAAGTGGAAAAGTAGGAAACAACATGTCTGCTCACCAGACCGTGCGGCTTCTAGCGCATGGATCACCTTTTCAAATGCTTCATACTGGGGTGATCGGAGTTGATCTTCTCGTGAATTGGAGATTTAATGGTAACTAAAAGATGATACTCACAAGAATGTGCTTACCTGGTCGTTGAGTAAAATGATCGAATGACATATGACCAAAATTTTCAGTCTCTACTCTTAACTGTAGACAGCGGTTAAGTAGGCAGATAATATTATTAAATCTTTTGTAGTGTTGAGATTAGTGGAGAGGATTAAGACGTCACCCCCAAATAGAATTAATCCTACCATAGGGAGTTCAACTAGATCTAAATTGGATCGTACAATAGGAAAATCTTCGGAAGATGGGAAAATTATCGTAAAGAAAGTTTGGATAGTCCCTTGGATTGGCGGATTTTGATCCATTTTATTCATGCTGCATAGTGAATTAAAAATAACATAACATGAGTTACGAACGATCGATTTACTGTAAAAATAGTGACAATTTTTTCTCATGCAATAGTAAACTTTGAATGATAAAAGATTCGACAAATGGAATCATAAAATTCTTATTAAATGAAAATATAATATCACAGGGATAATCAACAAAGAGCATATTATGCTCTATAAAATGGCATTTGGCAAAATCAGAAATTGCAATACAGTGAAAATAAAAATATGATATTCGTCCTTTCTTTGAAGGCGGTGGGAAAAGATTTTTATTTTCCTCTTGGCCTCTTCAAACAAATCAAGAGTATATGCGAGTAAAAAAGGGAAAATTTAGATTCTTAGTTTTCGTAATTTAGACACGACCACGAAGAAAAAGTTTATAGAGGGTCCATGAATTCAGTTTTGGCATAGGTAAATACTCTCCTCCTTTTTACCTGGGAGCTCTAATTGAGATTTTAAATTTGATCAAAGGAAGTATGATTGGTGAAAATCAACACCAAGGTGCAATATGACAAGGTTCTCAAAATGACAAATATATTCGTTTCTCAACAAAGTAAAATTGGGGCAGATCTTCCTCTCTTGATAAATCCTAGTTTCTTCTTAACATATCATCCAAAAAGGGTGATCTAATTCGACACACTTTCGAGGTATGAATTAGTGAAAAAAAATGGTCAAGGTGGATTAAACGACCATAAACGCCCATACGAAAATGGTTTGGAAAACGACTGATAAGGCAAGGTAAACAAAGTAATAAAAATTTAGTCACACTTAATAAACTTTTCTGAGAAGATTTTCTCTTGTTTTTGGAAGAGGGTTTTCCCCTTTTAAGGTGATATCTAAAACCCGAACAAGAGGAAAATGCTCGATGAAATTTGGAAAAAGATGAACATGGCACTTACGAATGTTTTGGCGATTAACTTGATAAAAGTACACTTGAGGTATAACAGGTTTGACATTCAAATTCAGACATTATGAAGAGTTCCATTGAACTTCTTAAAAATGGAGATCATACAAATCTCCAATAAAAATACTTCTAGTAAAAGTTGAAATACAAACAGGAAAAACTTCCATATAAAACTTACAAAATAGGAACAAAATCTGTATCTCTTTAAATGGAGGCTTCAAAAAATCTGAAAATCTTTTCTTCTCTTTTGGCCTTTTAATATCTCCGTTTGTTCCTGGCTCCTTCTAAGGGAAACTCGGCTGGTCGGTTGTTTAGGAGTTGTCCAACATCTGCTTGGTACTCCCTCGGTGTCCAGAATTGTAGAAGCTGGTGGGTTGACGTCTGTTACAATTGTAAGGAATTCCTCAATCCGGATCTGAGCAGGGCATAAGGCCAAGAGTGAAACAGCACAAACTAAGCTTATACAGGGCAAACTCTTTATTGTATCCTCAATACTGAGGATGAACAATGCTTTGACTAGGGGTTTGTACATTAGAACTTGGGGCAAATAACATGTACATTCTTACATAAAGCACATAGGCACTAAACAGACTTAATGACAGAGTCATGTCATCTTTCAGACAGTACATGAGCAAAGAAGCATAATAAATAAGCAATGCAAAAAGGTACAGTATGTTCTTATGGCACAACAGGTGCAAGAACATCCAAAGGAGGCAATCTCGAGTTCAGGGTCTCTGTCACGCAGTTCTCCTCGAGACTGTCACAATAATCATAGATTCAACATTGCACTATTAAAAGGTACCATAGCCCACAGAATATTACCTAGGCAATAATAGCATAAGACATCTCAAACAATCAAGAGATAACATCTCTCAAAGCACTTCTAATCACAGAATAAAACAACAAAAATAAAAGGGGACCTAAAATAAGTGGTCCCCTCTATATATCACTGTATCCCTGGCGTCAACCAGATGCAATCACCGAAGGGCAAAGATAAACACAAAGGCGAGTGTACGCAATAATGGCAGGAAAAAAGTGTATTTGTAACTCAAGTTGGCCAAAGTTTGCCAAACTCGAGTTAAAGCTTAAAGGCAGCGCATGCGCGGGATGAAGCTAAAAGGCGGTGCGGCATTGTGTGATGCAAACCTTACAAAGTGCTCATCATACTCCTAGTCATAGACATTCCGTAGCTCTCAAATGACATCCTTGTGCATTGGGATGTACATACGTTTTACATGTTCTGTTATCGCAATTGTTCGTGTTAAGCCAATTCAGCAAACTAATGCTCAATTTTATGATGGCTGTAATTTCAGCAGCAATTATCAAATTACGGAAACTCAACTTAAAAACCAGCACCGGTACAATCAAAACAAAGTCAGAATTTGATGGTTTAAATCGGTGTTTCTCCAACATTTCTCAAACACGTATTATGGATTGATCAAAATTTACTTTTCCTGTCAATTAGGTGTATCTCATAACATCTCGCTTCTATGGGATATCCTGACCAAACCGAGTTTTTTATCTGGGAATATCAACACCGATACTACTTGCCTAGCGCATACTTTGATGGGTTTCAATGTACTATGCCATGAGAAATAAATTCAACACTTTTTACGAGAAGTGTTTAGTAAGTTTTCGCAATCATTTTTAAAAAAATACACGTAAACGTCATGTATCATTCAAAAAATGTACATTTTCTTTGGTGCATTTTTGGCATCGTTGTACGTGGCAGCGAGTGTATGCCTCGCTCAAATAAAGTTAAAGCTTTGGGCATTTGTTCGAGCCTCTCAACGTCCACTTTTCTCACCATCTTTTGCACTTTAAGCGTCCATTTCTTAACTGACCAATTCACTCGTAGATCGAAAGCTGGTGAGACACTTTCCAATTTTAAGCACTTGTATTTTTGTAAAAAATATCTTTTAACGTTGAAATATGTTCAGGAATGATGGAAAATTTTTTCCAAAGGATTTCTTTAAAATCCATAAAGCTGGTTTACTTTATATAATAAAAATGAGATCAGAAACTTATTGAACACTCCTCATAATTTGCTTTATCGCATTTCAGAGCTTGCAGCACTAGCCAGCGGGGGTGATTCTACAAGGCCTAAATGCGGTTCTCACAATTTCACGAACAACACCAGGTTATGCATTTCATGCAGTATTTATTACTAATAGCGGGAATCACCTTGGGTTACAATAATCATATACCCTCAAGGAGCTACAAGATGCCATTATCCATGAAAACTGGATAGCTACCAAGATTAAACATGTAAAATCAAACTACCCATTTTTATCATTGCAGTTTATCTCCCCATAGCAATGTCAAAGAGCTTAAAACCCAATTTGAAAACATAATTCTTTCAATTCCAAAAAACAGCCCCATGATAATCATAGGTGACTTTAATGCACGAGTTAATTCCGTAAACAACACTTTATACACCCACAACTTAAACCCTCAAATCCTTTCAATAAGAGCCCCGACCAACAAAACCACAAACTGTCAAGGTAAATATTGTGAAAAAATACCAATGGCTTAATTTTTCACCATCTTAAATGGCAGAACAAACTCCAACTTAACTGGTGCTCCCACAAGGCACGACAACTTATCCCACAGCATAATTGACCTTGCTATCACTAACGACACCCTTCTCCCAACTGTTCTGGACTTTACAGTTAACCCTAATCTCATCTCAGACCATTTCCCTATACTAGTCAAAATAACCACCAATGCCCAACAATTACACCTCAACATAGCAAACAGGAATACAGGCAAATATACATGGAAACCAGAAATAGAGCACCACTTTCACAATGTGCTTGGTGAAGCTCTAGCACAACCCGTGAGATAACACTGAGACAGTTGACACAATCTACACAAATTTGCTACAAACTATTTACTAAATAGCTGGAATGCTCAAATTAATAATGCAGAAAGGCAAACAGATCTTACCCACAAACAAATCTCCGTGATTCAATGAAGAATGTAAGCTGGCAAAAGCAAGCCTAAAAGCACAGGCATGCTAATTCCTTCAAAACCCATCGCCTCCCCACTTAGATCTCCTTAATCAATTGAAAAATGGTTTTAAAAGACTATGCACCAACACAAAAGCAAATTTATCTAAATAACTGGCACAACAAAATCACTAACTGTAAAAATTCAGCAGACTTTTGGAGCACACTTGGCAAATTAAAGGCCAGGTACACCCAAACACACTGCCCTATTACTAAGGAAAGCTGGGAAAAGTACTGTGCAACAGTCTACTCACATCCCTCCCCCAAAGCAACCGCTTAAAAAACTCATGCTCTATTTGAACAAAAAAAGTCAATGTGGCACGCAATACAGGCAATATCAATGAACATCTTATAAATAATATATCCATAGAAGAACTTGTCCAAGCACAACAAAAGTTGTAAACCTGAAGGCACCTGGACTCGACTTAATACTTCCAGAGATGATAAAAACACTAGCACTGTCACCAATATCTCCCTCCTTAAACTCTTCAATCAAATCTGGCACTCTCAAATATTCCCGAAGTGGCAAGCAATTCTCGTACGCCCAATCCACAAATCAGGTGATAAACGTGACCCAGCGAATTACTGACCGATCTCAATAGTATCAGTGGTTGCAAAACTGTATATGACAATAATAGCAAATAGAATATACCAATGGACACTAGAAAACAATATCATACCACCAGAACAGACAGCCTTTCAACACAACAAAGGGATGGAAGATCAAATCTTCATCCTCAACTCACTTATAAAAAATAACTCCAAACCACGTTGAGCCCTTTATACCCTGTTTGCAGATCTGACCAGAGCCTTTGACTCCGTAAACCATTTTCTTTTATGGTCAAAACGAAAAGCTCTCGTACTCCCAAAAGAACTATTATTTACCATCTCCTACTATTATGCCTCCTTGAATCTCATAATCGATGCAATCGATGGACCAACACTCCCAATCAAAATCACTACAACAGTCCACCAAGGTGACATTCTCAGCCCCTTGCTGTTCATTCTTTTCCTGGCAGACCTGCTTTAATTTTTTCCACCAAATTCAGCATATCCATTCCTTGATAAAAAATGTAAATGCCTGCTCTTCGCTGACGATATCGCAATTACCTCACCATCCAAATGCAAGTTGCGAGTGGCCATTAAAGCGCTTAATACTTAATAATAAACAACCTAACTCTAAATACAAACAAATCCAAAATAATATTTCCCTGTTGCAAAAGAAAATGTGATATAAACACATTCCAATGGAATCAAGTCCCGCTTATCATCGTACCAAGCTGGGCATACCTCGGTATAAAGTTCCTATCAACAAGCATATTTAAAAAAAATATAGAAGTACTCACAACAAAAATGAACCAGAAATTGGGATTTATGCTGCGAATATTCGCTTTAAAAAAAATTAAATTCGATCTCAACACATGAAAAACTCTTTAACAGCCTCCTACTTCCAATCTTACTTTATAATGCCCCACAATGGGCCTGAGAAAATAGTAAATACTTCTCCACAATACAAGAAAAATATTATAGACGAATCTTCCTTCTAAACTTTTCCACTCCTTTCTACTTAATTACAAGTGAACTTGCCTTAATACCCATAGCCAAACACCTTGCACATAGAACTTTTGTCTTCTGGTTAAAGTCATTAAAAAAACCTTCACAAGATATAACCCGCTGTCTATTACTATGTTGGCTAGATTCCCATCTAATAATTACAACCCACTACAAGGATTTATTGAAATAATGCAAGGCTCTAGCCCTACTCGTAGAAACAAAAAACTGTCTGAATTAAACGAACAGCAAATAAACCAATTACAGCAAATAGCCACTCAACACATACTTAATGAACCGCACGAATACATCCTAAAACGAATTCAAAATTCCAAGAGGCATATACATTACTCTAGACTGATGGTAGACATTACCAGGAGACTATCTTATCTAAATGCAAACCTCCCATTTATCCTAAAACGATTCCTCATGCAAATCCAAATAGGCCCTTATACCCTTTATGTCCCCCCTCACAACATCAGAATAAGTACCTCCGATTTGTGCCCCCTATGCAAAAGGACTAAAACAACTTGGATGCACATCCTCTTTCATTGCACCCACACAAAAATAAAAACAGATACCTTTTTTGGTACCTTTACAGAATAGTGAAAACCTTCAATAAAGAAACCTTAAGCCTCACAGACGGGTAACACATCTAAAAATATAC
>JAQGAO010005471.1:0-13547 GCA_034697705.1 Ommatoiulus sabulosus
CAGTCGTTATAGTTTTATGTAGATTTGAAACTGGTGATATGAATACAAATGATGAGTGCATAATTCAATGGGAACGGACTGTAGTTCCTCTAAAATTGGCTGCGACCGTCCTTTTTCCAACCACAGGTATTTTCGTTACATCTTTCGTCTCGTTATACTTTCCTGATGATCATAACTGAGCTTGAATATTGGAAAACGAACAGACGATTGCATAATGTACTGTGCAGTTACCCTCGGGGAAATTTTCGTGCTGGTAATGAGTAATGTGCAATGCACTTGCGTATTTTTTTTCAGTCACATTCCTCTCATTTCGAATTCTCCGCTAATGCGGGACTGTTTAGTTAAAGGGCCAATTGGAACGCTTGATGGGAATGAAAATATCGTTTTATTTTAAGATGAAAAGTTATGTTTTACTCGTGCGTCTGTTTCCTGGTTAATAATTCATTGACGGCGTTTTCGGTATCATTGTTCAAATAAATCCTGTTCACGTAACTGTGGTTTTTAACCAATTGCCGTTTTAGCCGCATGCCACTTTTGAAGCCTACTCATATATGCTTCGTACATAAAAAAGTTATTTATTCAGAACTTCTGCAATAATGAGCAACATGTTGGTATTGCGAAATGGTTAAAATTATTTCGCCAAATGGGAATCTGGCACTAAGCACCAATACGTACATGTAGTTTAAGTACATCGTAGATAAAAAGAACTATAAATGTTAATCGGTTTTGGCCGAAATTTTTCAGTATGAAGTGGGCGATCATGATGGATCACGCTTTAAGACGACCGATGTCGTCAAATGGGGGCTGGCTGCGCTTTTACCCCCAAGCGTCTTTTGACGTCACGTTTCCTTATGGGGGTGTTTGAAATATTGCGGTGTTGCTATGGTGCGGAACTAGTTTCGTAAAAAATCATTTCGTGTAATTGCTTTATACAGTTGATGTCTTAGTGTAATCGACTTTTGAAGTCTTTGCGAGCAAATAGGTGCATGTACATGTATATAGCGTAGACTTAAAAAAAACTCCTGCATGTGTGTGTATATTTCCATAGAATTGCATCTTCCTGTTATTTACGCATTTTTGTAACCCAAGAATAGAAATCTAAAAATGCAGGAAGTACAGGAAATCCTTCTGTTGAAAAAGATGACTTTCAGTATTCGATATCTGCTGGAGGGAAACCGGCATAAAGTACTGTTGGCTAGATAAATTACTATTCAGCGTATTTTCTAATACATGTATAATTCATATACTATCGAGCGTCTTATCTGACATTTTTATGCAAATTAGAAAATTGTAGCTAGCGCGAGCCAAAGGACGCGGGCCTTAATACAAATGTAATATCTTACTATAAAATAAGCAGATAAATTTGTCAGTAAAATTATAATTTTAAATAATTACTAAGAACATTTATTAGCGACAAGGCTAAAAAGTCTACGCATCTTCTGCATCACCGTGCATGTTTAATCCTAACAACCACGCCATTGCTTACATGAATGAGGCGATGTCATTTCAAATTACATTACATATACTTGTGATGCTTCGTGACGTCATAGTATACATTTGGGTTCATGCCTAACTTTGATCGGTCGATAGTTGCATTAAACATCAAGCTAATTGGGTAAAATGCAAGTTTTTAAAAAAAAAAAAAAAAAAAAAAAAAAAAAAACTCAGCTAAAGTCGTTGCATTAGAACCGGTTTAATGACGTCATTCTAGCTAGAATACTTTTATTTCAATTCTCAGTAAATTTGAGTTCACAATTTAAAGAAAAATAGTACCATTGAAAAGTGGTTGTTCAATAAATAAATTCACTACCAATATTTTTTTTCTAACAAAGATATCTCGAGAGTATACAGACTTGTGCAAACAATGTCTTTGCTAGATGCTGAGTGTACTTTACGTTTATGTCTCATGTGTATATCCAAAATAGACCATGATCCTGTTATTAGCAATTTATTTCTGTTGTTTTAGCCAATCAGGAACTAGGAGAGGCATATCGGTAGAGATTGAACTTTCGTGTGAAAAAAAATACTGGAAGGCTTATTCAATTGTCAAATGGAACACTCGTGTCCAAAAGCTAAGCATAACTTATAAACTTGTGAATATTGGACAATTATGCTTAGGTTTTGGATACGAGTGTAAACCGTACATTGTACATGTATATATATTTATCAACTTACTGCTTTATATGTGAAAGCAACAGGACATTTTGTTCACTGATGATAAATTTCCTGCAATTTCGTAAAACTTATTGCAAGTAATAAATCGCGACGCCTGGTTTGGGATGGCATTTAACCCTGATTTTACCCTTAACTTGCCTGATCTACATTACTGTATATCGCTTCGATCGAATGTATGAAATTAAGGTTTTTTTTGTTGTTGCGATTCTCATTAATCGTATTTTTCTTTAATACATACACGCGTATAGTACCTATAATTGCAGCACCCTTGTTCATTAATTATTTTGACATTATTTCTGTATATTGACTTTTATAGCCTCATATAGATTTGTCCGTTATAAAATGTATATTATTTTAAACTTTAGATGCAAAACCTTTTATCCGTTATTTTAATTCTTACGTGTAAAGTCACGCCCTCTAAGTTCAAAACTTGGCAATGAGTTATTTAGTACATGTATCCAATAATATAAACTTAGGGTAAGCGACGTTTCGTTGCCATTGGATTTGTCTGGCATATGCTAACTAAATTTTTAAGAAATCACACTGTAAGTCGTGAAACGCAGTTTAAAGACACACATGCTGCGTTTTGAAGTTGTTCTACATTCCACTGCCTCTCAAAGTACAGTATTGTTTTTACATGTGCATGCAAAATTTATTATGATTATAAAGTCGCATGGGTCTGTATTTTGTGTTTTCCAAATTAATTAGACAGTTTTTAATAGCTGGACGAGCTCAGCATGCATAAACAGGTTTTATAGTTTGGTGACTGTCATAATTTCTGTCAGTGGTGCTCCATTTAAGTGAAATTACTATTAGGGGAAATGAAGCACATTTTCTTCAAGCATGAAGTTCCGTAAACCATCATGTAAATTATAGCTATTTTCTCATATTGCAGAATGGTGAACTTTTACAAGTAGGACGATATTTTTTCTACAAGAAAAAAAAATATTTCTAAGTTTTAAACGGACTTTTTATGAAATTACTATACGGAAAGTTTAACTAATTAGACGCGTGAGGTTCCATGCAAGATTTTCCATTATATCTTGTAAAATCGGGCATAAAACCTGAGAGCGTCATCCTATATCATGTGGCTGGCATGGCCCGGAGACGTGGGCCATGTGTTAAAGAGTCGTATACAGAATATGTATTGGATCCCAAAATCAAGAATGTACAACTTTGCCAACAATTTTACAAATTAATTTACGTGCGGAAAATGTTTTGTGAAAAATGTTTATTTTCAACTTAGCTGAATATAATCATTGAATGTTAGGAAATTATATATGGTTAAGCTGCAAAAATATCACGAGTATTGTTAAATGGGATAATAACGGTTAGGGGTAATTTTTTGAAAATAGTTAACTTGAAACGCACTATCAATTAACGCAAATGGCCCACATTTGCAAAAAGTGAAAATATTAATGCGTTGGATTATAAAAGTGGCCGTTAATTGATGCCTTTCAGGGTGGTGTCCTTCAATGCAAAACAGACTAGATCATGGGTGGAGTCGTTCATTTATAGCCTAAACCACAGGGACGTATTTAATGCGCTATTTTGGTGTTGCACATTACAGTGAATCCTCACGAACGCAATTCGCAGTTTGGGAATAAAAAAAGTTACATTCATGCATGAGGGATGATCGTGTTTACATAACACCTCGCAAACCTAAATTCGCCCAAGTATACGGTTACAAATTTGAAAATTTTAAATAATGAGGTTTAAAATCTGTTAACGATTTAGTTAAAATTATTAATCGGCCATTTAGGTAATCACATTCATCTAACGTATAAGCCTCAATAACAAGTTTATAATCACTCGCGCCGCTTTAATTTTTGAACATTTTGACGATCGACAAAATACGTTATAAAGCACAGTATAAGGCATTATCGGCTAGTTCTTTGAGGCTTACGCTAGGTGGGTCAATTGTGCGTAGCCAGAGGTTATACTCAATGTTAAAGTTCATAATAACCCTTATTAAATCCTTTTGAGCCGCTATCAATTTTTTCCTTTTCTTACAAGAACGTACAGTATATACTGTATGCATTTTTTTAAAATCCAGGTGCTCTATCTCATTAAATTACATCAAGAAGTACATGTAATTTCACAGCCGTCATGGAGATTCCGAAATACGCTACTTCAAAGTCATTAAGGAATGCACCTTTTTTTGCTTTAACAAACAAAAACATTCTTTAGTAAAGCAAAAAAAAAGAAAAACAACAAAAAAAAAAACTTGTTTAATCGCTCGTATATTGCAATAAACCACAATTGATTGTGACTGCCTGTCTAACTTTATACTGTATACAGTATACGCGAAAATTGAGATAGGTTCGTAAGTGTACTAGATGTGAATTAGAAATCCTTTCTCTTGAAACTTTCTCTTGAAAAATAATATTAGAAATGCGTTCTGTACAATTTATAACGTGTATACATGTAATTTAACTATAATGACACTTTTAGTTTTTTTTAATCACTTGCTCCTATTACAGTGTACACGCAGCGGTTATTTATAACCTTATACACATACTGTAATATTAGAATTTTCTAAAGAAGTTCTTGATATAAATAGTCTATAATTACTCTGAAGCGATTTTTCCCGAAATGTTTCTTTGTTAATTAAAAAGAATGGGGCAAAAAATTCGAAAACGCTTTATGCTATATAGTGTTACAAGTTTAATTTGTATTTAAAAAATTTTAATGGAGAAACGCAACGTAATTTTAAACCTGAGAAGAAAAACAAATTACGCAAATTTAATTAAATTGCTGCTTTTGCGGATAAATATACTTTTATAAAACGTGACGGGTCTAATTATACTAATTAACCCAAGTGAAAATTACCATACGGTCTCTATTTTCACTCGGGAATTAAGTCAATGTTATGAAGGTACATAGCCTGGTATTCCATAACATTCATTGGATTCGCTATATAAAGAGTGATTAGTATGTCCAATGGTATACTACTTACTTGCTATATGCAAGTAATTTTCGTATATAAACCAAATGTGACATGACATGTCTAAAATCGTGACCATGCAGCAGTTTGTATGTGCTAGGTGACATTCGTACTGTTCATATTATTTCCACGAGAATTACTTAGTGAACATTCAGTAAGGTCCGATAAATTTCCGAGTGTGCGGGGCCATGCTTCACGCATGATTTCTCTAGAGCCAAGTTTAGATTAGATTCTTAAATGCATAAGCTTAACCCAATAAAAGCTACAATCCATCGCCAATCAACGTAATTTATTATCGCTTGCATTTATTACTTCTCTAGCTGCCATGAACGCCATTTATCACTGATGAACTTGGTGTGTTTTTGCCCCCTTTTAAACCCTATTTTGGGAAGGGTGGACACATTGATCCACCTAATTCCAAATTCAACAACTTCCGATTTACAGCGCACAGAAACATCATAAGCAGTTTTATATTTTGTTGTCGGACGGCACCTGCAGTTGCTAAAAAATACACTGGCCGTAAAATGCGCATTGTTTAAATGTACTTTATATTAGGAGTCATTCGCACTTTGCAAAACAATGTCCGAGGCACAATTTTATGTTATGCAAGTCTGCGTTTATAACCGAATGAGCATTGTACATGGCTACTGGTATAGCTAGCGCACAAACAAAGAATGATTAGCCATGGGACAGGGCTAATTTTATTTATTTAGATCAGGAAATGACTTCGTGATTACGTACAATTCCACCACATGTTCTCTTGGGAATGAACCTATTACCTCAATGCCAAATTTCAGGTATGGACAAGCTTAAAAGCTTTCAAAGTGATGTTGGTTTTGTTTGGCATCAACGTATAGCTGTTTTATTAATTACCTAAGTGAATTTCTGCATACATTTCACGTCTAATGTTTTAATGGTTAATCCGACTCAGTAACTATACAGTATATATAGATGTGCATTCTTTATCTTGTTTAAAAAACTTGGAACTTTTTTTCAATTTTAATGAGTTTTCAGTCGAAATATATCATAATATAATTGTCGGCTGTATGTAGAGATCGCAAGAATCTGATAAGAACCAGCACTACGCTGAAACTCGTTTGATATGAATTTGTACCGACATATAGCCAACGTTTTAATAGCCGAATTAAACAATTCAACTTGTAACAGGCTTGTAACGATCTTTTTTTAGCAGAATATGAATGCATGAACTAAAATTCATAGTTGTTTTCATTTTTCTGTTCCAAGAATAGAATCGATCCATTAATGAATTTTCTTTCAATATTATACACATTTGTGTATCCTTCGTACTGTCTTATTTAATATCATCATCGATTTAATGGAACCTAATATTTGAACGAATCAAATGCCTCGATTCCATTGAATCTTCCATAAACTTTTTTGCTATAAAAGAACCCTCATATATGAAAATCCTCGCTGCCCAATACTCAGTTTTTTAAACTTATTTAGGTATTGTGCTTAAGAGAAAAAGCTATAGGAAGTTGAATTTTTTCTACAAGTAATATAAAAGGCGTCATCGGACTTAACGTTTATATTTTATGCCATTTTAGCACTTTAACTCGCTACAAGTTTAAACCAACATGGCAAAGCATGCTTTTAAGGCTGCAGTGCATATTAATATAATAATTCAAGACTTTTTTACAGGACTGTGGAACTATTAAATTGCCGGTCAGTCTTAGTTTTAGGGCAGTAACATGTATTTTAAGAATCTCGATCAAGGGGGGTCATTAACAGTATAGGCCTACATATCAATTAAAAATGAACGTTTATAGAGAAAATATAGGCGAGAAAATAACGTGCATAATTGTTTAGTATCTTACCTATACCTTTATTTTCTCGAATAATTTTCATAAATTATGTATCGTTAATAGACGATTATTTATTTAATCTAAATTGTAAGTTATCCCCTCGTAAGGGTGGCAGTGACATTTACGAACGTCATGAGGTATGACGTGCGTGGCAAGGACTGAGGCAATAGGATATGGAAATAATTTATTCGCCATTCAGTATTTTGTCACTCAACATCGCATAATCAAGTTGTTGCCTTTCTGATTTATTACTAAACCAAGCGGAACGTTGCCTAATCTCGAAGTCGATTCTTACGCAGCGTTGGATTCTTAGCTCCACCAATCATTTTGTGCGCTGGAAGTGTTAACACCAGAAGCAAAATGAAAGCTGGAATTTTAAAGTCGAACGTGGATTGAATTTTAATTATTTTTCCAGCTCCGCTAAACAACTGTTTAATTGATTTATGCTTTGTTTTACGCCGATTTTAAATATTTTCGCTTTTTGCTTTACCATGTCGTCATGCATTTTATGATCCGAAGCACCATTGACCAGTTTATCTTGAAACTTTTTGCACGTTCGCACCTTGTTCGGCTATATATCACGCAACTTTGCAAATAAATAGTAGCTGCGCTCCTGTTGTGTGCAATCGGATAGTTTTATTTCAGCTTATTCGGATATAAATCTAGATTGACTTAAATAGGTGTACTTTTATTTCTCTAGTTAAACTGAGAAAGTATACCTGAGCTGTTAGTGACGTAAACAGTGACATAAACCAGTCGCTCGGGAGATATAAATAGCGATGGGAGAGGGAAGTAGTGGTATTTTTGCTAATACCGTTTGGCAAATTGATTCTTCGCTCATTTATCATGGAAAGACTGAGCGTGGGAGTTTCAGCTCTTAAGCCTGAATTTCACGGAGTAATGTCACGTTGAAATCTCGAAAATTCTAATTTTCGGATGCTCTTCTCTATGCATGCATTTCAATCAGGATGACGTAGATAGATAATCGATGCTAAATTTAAAGACGTACGTTTCAATTCATCCGAAATGCATTCAAATTAATATTCAAAATTATAAAGTATAATTAATGTTATACATTATAGTAAACGCATGGTATGTTATTTTAAAAAAATCATTAGGACAATTCACGAAATACTTGGTAAAAGCCAAGGGGGCTGTGCAATTTCCACGTGGACAGTTTTTTGCCATTTTTTAACCCCCATCCCCCTTGTGTACATCTGTGGAAAATCCTTCGTAGATATAATCGATGCTAAACTTAAAGACGTTTCGACTCTTCCAAAATGCATTCAAATTAATATACAAAATAATGGAGTATATTTAATGCATGGTATGTTATTTAAAAAAAATTCATTAGGACAATTCACGAAATACTTGGTAAGTGCCAACTAGAGTATGTAGGCCTACTGTGCCAATGCGTGCTTATACAGTACATCTACGATGTTTTACATATTTATTCACGGGTTTACATTTTTACATATTTCGCCACCTATTTGCATTTCAATCATGCCGTATATGCTCAGTGAGTGGTAATATAGCGAAAATATCCCAAAGTGTACATTTCTACATGTACATGTAGGTATGTAAGGAAGTTATGACCACTGCGAATTTTTTAAAAGCTTGCACCGTTGCTTTATGTAAGTATCTATAAAACATTGCAAGTTTAAACTAAAGTGGGAATATTAATTTTGTTTTTGGTAAATGGTAATGGTACGAGTATTATTCAACATAAATTTCATGTTAAATACACATACATTGTATAATTTCAATTAAGCCATCTAGAAGATGTATTAAGTTTTTGTAAGATTTGCTGGTCACTATATTCTTAAACTTTAAAAATGAATTTGTACAGTATACTGTCTAAGCTAAGAAACTCATTTTTAAACTTTCTTCATAACTAGATAGTCGATCTTAATGTTAGATATGAAATTAGTAGTGATGTAATCCTTGTTGTTTGGGATCATCCCGAGTTCGGTTAATTTCCAAAATGATGGTGGCTGGTCTATGACCCTTATAATGAAAAAGGTCGAGCAATGAACACGTTGTCTTTAACGCCCTTATTAATTAAAAACTAATTAAATCGCTGTAATTGCAAGCTGGGAATTATAAGCAGCTCATTAGCGAGCGATTCTCATCTAATTGCTCTAGTTGCTTAAAATTAAGCTTTCCTGCGTATCTCAAACTTGTGAATTAAGCTGTGCTATTGCTTGAGTACATTACTTCTAGTCTTAAAATACCGCGTACTAATGTGCGAGCGTCTTTAAAGCGTCGACGATACCGCGTGACTCGGGATATAATTCCATCTAAGATTTGATCATACTGTAAGTTGACGCCTTATAAATGACTCGTGCGGGCATTTCGTCCATAAAAATTGGCTAAAGAAATATAGGACTAGAGCGGAGGTTTTCGTGTGTGTGTTTGGTGACCGTGCGCTGTACATGTAACTGTGATTTATGGCCAATGCCCATCCAGAGAAATCTATGGGGAAGCGAGAGTGAGGGAGCATCGGGGTTGGTTGATTTAACCTGATTCTGCCTTGACGTGCATGTGGGATAAAATACGGGTATATGTAATGCCTATGTAGACCTTCGCTTTGAAGTTCGAAAATCGAGTAAAAGGGCATATTGTATTCGGAGGCATGACCCACAAATAAATAAAATATGATTTTGCAAATTGCCTGCCATTTTCACAAAATGAGGCTAACTGAACATCCAAGAGCAACTACTGTATGGAAATATCGAAAAACAAATGGAATAACATTTGCAGTGAAAGTCGTTTTTGAAAACGCATGTCTTTGTCCATCCTTATTTGGCAAATCGTGTTGCATTTAGTTGAAAACCACTTCACAAAAATACTTTCCAAATTGCCCGTTTTGTTGTTGAAAATAGTTTTGAAAGTAATAAATGAAAACATTGCAGGCCTTAGAAAAATACATTTTCGTTTGGAAAACAAATTTAGTAACACTGAAATGCATGAGATGAAAAATACATGTACTGTATATATAAATATCACATCAGAAATGCGCATTGTGGAGATTTTTCCAGCACTGCAGTATGATGTCTCGGAGTATAGTCATAAAGCAATTTTAACATTGTTTATATACAATGTCTACACGTACTGTAAAGTATGGCATAATCACGTAGTATTATCCCATAGTATTATAATTAGGTATCAGATAAATATGCACATTATTATTTTATAAACAAAATTCTGCGCACATTTTGAATTTAGAAAATAATATCCATGCCCTAGGGTAAGAGCACGTCGAATGCTTATTGCAGACGCTTACCACTCGGCGTACACTAGCGCCAACAAGCGGGATAAGAATGCAGCATGCGTTTTAAATGAGGGCGCACACAAAGAAAGCTTAGCCGAGCCAAGCTGAGATTACAAGAAACGCTGATAAGCTTTCAAGAATGTGTTTAACATTCTTTTTTGGAACTCTGAAAGCAGATTTGAAAGACACAGAGTGGCACACAGATCACTATTGGTCAAAATTGTAGCCGATTTTAATGCTAGAGAGCGCGCGTTTTTGACTAGGCCTACTTCTATTCTTTTTGTATTGCCGAGTTCAAATTCATTCTGGGAGCCATTGACAAAAAAGTAAGTGCACGTTTATACGGAATTTATATTATATGATAAACGTAATATTTAACCGAAAATACAGCGTAAAAATAATTACAGCAAATAGATTTTCAATCTCTGATGTGTATGTCAGCTGTTGGTGAAGTGCAGTAACAAGGTGCAATTTAATCGAACATCAATATAATTTATCGTAACTTCGATTGCATGCAGCCTATGTAGCGTAACAACGTCACGTGTCCTGCGCTAATGAAATGCTAATGCGTATGTGCAAGATTTTTATGCGGAATGTTTCACCTTGTACAACGCATGCAGTGGTGCCACCAAACACACTCAACATTACGCAGATATCAGCGTTCGATTTGCGTCCCAAAACTGGAAAAAAGAAGCTGAAAACAAGCAGGAAAGAATTAGCCGAAAGAAGCACGCCGAAAGTAAGCATTCGACGTGTTCTTACCCTTACAAAGAATGCGTAATTTTGAGCGGTAATGATAAATGTTACTCAGCATCCTTATTTCTGAAGCTTTATCAAACACGTTGTTTTTTCCTGAACTGGAATTAAAACATACAGTACATGTAGGTCTATGTATACTACGTCAAATCCGGTATGCATTTGACGTACTCGTACTCGGACAGAAGCTTTGCGAATCGTATTAGAAAAATTTAAATTGTTTCTTTAATTTTGTCATTTCATAAATGACAGAAAGGACTTTCCATCCAAGAATCGCTTTTTCATGCATGGTTCCATTTTAATTTTATTTCTAAAAGGTGTACACTGTACATTTGAAAGATTAAATCGCCGGTAAAAGAAGAGTAATCGACTTTAGTAAACTTTTTTAATTCGCAGTAGATTCCAATTGTTTAAAAATACAAAATTGTCGTATATATACAACATTATTACTCGTTAAATTGTACTGGCAATTAAATTAGACGGTATACACATGTACATTGTACATTCGTGTCATAACCCATAACCCTTTACCCTCCTCAAGCTCTAGCAGCTGCAAAATGTGGATTGATCTGATGTGATCTTTCGATAGTCCCTTGAATTTCCTCATCGGTGTATACTATCCTTTTTTGGGCCGCAACTTCGAGAATTCTTCCTCTATAGACGCTTCGTTATGGTAGCCCGCATTCTTTCCGACAAACGATTTTGGAGCCATTATAAAGTAGTCAGATTTTAATATCCACCTCCATAAAGTCTTTTTGGTCATGCCTGAATGCTTTTATAATGACTTCGTGTAATTTTGAAAACAATAATCATAACTCGCATGCACTGGCGTATTCGTATTATCGTATATCATAATGGTATAAAACACCCTTACAAGTTGCCGAAATATGTACAAGAATTTTTTTTTTCATTTTTCATTCTTTACTTTTTACGCTATAAAATATTTCATTTAGTTTATATTTTCTAGTTAATGTACTAGAAGGAAAAACTTAAATTTATGACGTCTGAACAATTCCTATCCTCATTGCAGGATATCCCCTAATTGGATATGCATGTAAATATTTTTAGAACAAGCTAAAGGCAACATCCTTGTCGCTATTTTTAGAGGTTAACTTAAACATTTAAATTGCATAATTAGAAATCATGCGTTGCTCTGTATGCAGAAACCACCATTCAACATGTTAAATGTCTAACGTTGATGTTTATACAATGTAATAGCACGATTGTGCATGTTGCAAGTTAAGTGGGGTGTCGGATGATCTACATAATTTTAACCCTAACTCTGTAATGAAGTTATAATCCTTCCTTAAAATGAAAATGTGCTCCAAACAATATCACATTAAAACCAAACCATATTAATTCTTGACACTATCGTGTGGTGGCTTTTTTTAAACTGTTGTACATGTATCTCAGAAAATCCTCACATTGTAAATGGATAAGGGCGAATTAAACTCATTCTGTATGCATTCTATTTGCATGTACTTCTGGCATATGGTTAGCAATTCCGTGTCTGTATAGCAACATTAATTTGACAGCTCCTCGCGCCCTAAAACTCCTAAATCCAACCAACCTACTGTACTTTGATGGTCCTGGTCTCATGTGCATTTGGTTTTAAGAAATTGGATATGACAGGGTTATCTTAGCGAAATCTTTCTTGCTTTTAAGGCAGTCGCGTTGTTACGCAATTTATCATCGGCTCATTTAAAAGCTTTATCTTTTGAAAAATGACCACTTGTCAGCTGATATATGGCCTAACGTCAGCTCCTAACAAAGGCGAGGTTTCCGTCTCTTCATGTTAGTGTTAATAAATTTCCATAAAGTGCGCCACGAATGTTATTACGCGAAATTTTGTCCATTTTTGCGTTGTCATTTGGGCGCCCTTTTCATTCTGTATAGGTAAGCCTATGACTCCTGCAAGTAGGCCAGTGTGATTAATGGAATTCAATTAGAAGCTACTTAGCACGAAACATGAGGACCAAAGCTTTGATGGTAGCATTTCTAATGCACTTATGAAAATTTACGAACCTACGTTTTCGAGCGAAACCTAGAAAGAGCCCCTCAGTTCTTCGAGTTATAAGAGGACCTTTCTTTTATGTAATGATTCGAGAACTACTTATGTCAACTTCACGCATTACGCCATTGAAGTTCTTTCAACTGAAAACTTTACATATCCTCGCGTTGCAATTCTTAACGTCAATTAACAATATGAATAAGAATGTCATTTTTCAAAATATAGATATGATTAACGTACAGAATGTCGATAAATTGCGTTCCTTTCTGAATGCAGGTTAATCGCAATTTATTATGATAGAATACATTGTATACGCTGTACCATTTTTGCGTAGAAATATGCACACTCTAAAAAAATAAAAGGAGGATTTGTACGCTTAAAATGGGTGTAGAGATTTGCACCACTGGCTGAAATATTTTAAAAGGAGGTGGTGTACTCTCTTTGGTAGGGTGTGCAGAAACAGAGATGGTATTTACAGTATAACCCCTCTAGTCCGCCCTCGGCTAGTCCGTCACTCCGGTTAATCCGACCATGGTCGGAGGCTACCTTTTACTATAG
>JAQGAO010005472.1:0-13547 GCA_034697705.1 Ommatoiulus sabulosus
CGCCATGACTGCGTTGAATTTCCTTGACTTTTTCAAACTAAACCATTCTTCCCTGACTTTTCAAGGTCTGGGGGAATCCTGTTATATTATTATTTTTAACGTCTTCGTGGACCCCCAGTACATGTACATGTACCTAATCCATGGACCCCAGGTTAAGAAACCCTGCTATAACCGGCTCTTGGTTATGAGTAGATTGCAGATTTTTAAATGAGAATTTTAAATTTTAAACTTTCGTGTAGTTCGCAGTTTTAGCTAAAGCGAGTCTATTAAGAGCTTAACTTCTGTCGTATGTAAATATTGTTAATTTTTTAGAATGTGATGGTTGCCTATAGTGTTCTATAATTAAATGTTAAATCGTGCAATATGAACACATCAACCATTCTAACAAGTTTTTATGTCAAATAAGAAGTTTTCTAACATTTACTCATTTTCATTCACACGGGTCTTTAAAAGTGGAAGGCATTTTCTCCGTCTGTGTCTAATGATCTTAGCGCAAGCAGTTGCTGTGTTTTACAGCATGCTGGAGAATAAAAATTTAAATGCGAACATTTCCAGACTGGGTAACATGCCTCTGCTTTGCATATGCTAAGTAGAGGCGAATAAAAATAATGCGGTGATTAGATTATTATCATAAATTTGAATGAATTCCATCGTCTGAAAAGTTTTCTACAAATTGCTCAAGTTTGTTTCTATCGCTCCATGGACAATTCTGCTCTTTTACGCCAACATTATACAGCCAATTATTGTTGTCATTATTGATTAACCCCAGCAACATGATCAAATAGCAGTACGAGTATATTTGATATTCACGTGATAAAAAAAAATTCTGAAATTCTTTGCAAGGTCTATCAATTTAAAACAAAGATGATCAAAGCTTATACGCGCAGTTGAAAATGTTGCTTAAAAAGTGTAAGTAAAACAGGGTACCCCCAGATTTAAAATGTGAAAGTAAAACAAGGTACCCCCAGGGGTCCTGCAAAAGTCATGGAACTTGAAAATGTCTGGAAAATCAGTGAAGAATTAATTTTTGGAAAAAGTCAGAAAAATACAACGTAGTCATGTTGTCACGATCAAAAAATAATGCTTCTAATTATTATTAGTTCAAGGCCCATTTGCAAACTTTTAAAAATTTTCTAAGTATAAATTTGCAACAGTTTCTGAGGAAAAAATGCAAAATACTTCACGTTTTCGAGTACAAATTTGCAAAAAATTGTCCACGTTTTTAGAGTTCAAATTTGCAAAAAATTTTACGTTTTCCAAGTGCAAATGTAAAATTTTCAACGTTTTCTGAGTACAAATTTGAAAAACTTTCTACTTTTTCCGAATACAAATTTGTAAAATGTTCAACATTTTTTCATGATGATACTGTATATTGCCACTGATATTGCCCTGTGTCGGTTTTGCGAAATTGTGGATAATATTGGCATCTGTCAATTTTTGACAGTATTAATTATTGCATGGCCAGGGAAATTTTTTTTTATAAGCCTGGAAAAGTCTGGGAAGTTAAAAAGGAAATTTCTGGGGGGAACCCTGTAAAACAATACGCTTTGCATTTTCGGTTCGTTTTTGTACACCTGGAGACAATGTTGTTGGTGGATATTGCTCAAGACAGTTAAGTGTGCTAATGTAGGATTCGTTGTATACTTTTTATTTCATTTGTTCATACGCTCGATGCATTGTTGCGTGAACTTTTTAATGTCAAGAGTTTTGATTAAATCAAGGATTTGGGGTGAGGCTCGCACGTGCCAATGCCATTCTTTTGATCTCTGCGTTTTTAATGGGGGTCCATGGATGCGTCTCTCCCATATGGAACCTTGGATTTGATGACGAGATGGATATTTAATCACTCGATTTGATCCTCTCCCTTAATTTCACCGCAGATATTACACGCTCTAGCCGAATCCACGGTGTACTTCCGAAAGGGCTTTTTCATTATCGTCCCATCATCACAATCATTGCTTTTGTTTAGGCAAATAGGTGTTTTCACCTTTTGCGTCTACCCACGCCCATCAGTGGGGAGTGCGAGGTGGGCCAACACCCCCAGGGGTCTCATTTCACTCACGGCCATTGTCCTATCTATATTCCCCTTTTCCCCCCTAACCCGGCCAATTTTAATTCCCATTTCACTCGTGAAATTAGGGGGAAAATGAGTGGTTCGCATTGATAAGATTCGCAAATATGCCTCCTATCGAGTACATTTTATTTTAGCACGGGGGGTTGCGTGACACGCTTATTGCACGGGCCAGTTGGCCTTTCATTCTATAGTGCAAACAATGACCATTTTTCAATTTTTAAACGCAGTTGTTTTTGTCGACAAATCAAAATATTGCCCCCTTCATCGAGACAGTCAGGAAATAATTAGCAATGATTGTATGGTCCGAAATAATAGTGAAAGCTAATTTTAACTTGATCGATAAAATCGTTATAAAGTGCACTATGAGTTAAGAGACACTAATGGCCGGCTGCGTGAGCATTGCTAGCCATTGAAATTATTCTGAGGTTGTTATTTCGCTATTGGCAAAAATAATGTTGCTTTTTTATTGAACTTGTTTAAATATCAATCCGATTGATGTATAACGGAAGTCTGGATAACTGGTCCTCGATTTTCTTGGAACAATAGTATGACATGGGTTTATCATATCGCACCCCCGCTTTGGCAGTGACGCTATTCAAAAACTGTTAATTTCTGGTATTGGACGGCATCAAATCAGGCGGTACAATCTCTATATTCCTTAAAACTGACACATCTTATCTTCAAATAGTTTTGGCTAAGTGACATTAGTGTCAATTTACTTCGCTATATAGGAACATTCAGTGAGTTCGATTTTAACACTTGCTCTGACTCAAAATTAAAAATGTTGAGTTGTGTCACTTCTGAAGCTGGGTTATATTCGCCGGGTGGTAATGTAAGGTTGCCTTTGGCAGCTTTGAATTCTCGCAGTTTACTTCTAAAATAAATGTTACATGGAACATTTTTTGGACACATGATGCCCTGTTTAGTGATTACATGTTGGTTTTATGTGTTGTCTTCGCAATATATTTCCCAAATGCTCTCCCTTACTGAGCAGATTTATTATCGATCTCGGGCTTCTTTGCAGTCGGCTTCGTTTAAGATAACCCGTTAGAAACAACGATTTAAGCTGTTATTGATAGCTCCAAAAATGTAAACTAGGAAACCCGTTTGTTATGAGCGCATATTTGTTTTTAAAAGCACAACTCGTGAACATATTTCCTGACCTTATTTTTTTCATATGTTTGAGGAGTTTCTTTTTTGCTCTTTTCCTGAATGTAAATAGATAAATATGGAAGTTATTCAACAAATAGTGCGCACTGTAGGTGACTTATTTTCATGTTTACTTATTTTTATAAATAAGATGGAAAATGTAAACTTTTCTTTCAATCCAAGTGTTGAACGAAAAGTTTTTTTATTTCAGTCTCTATTTCACCATTGTACTGTAGGTATGGCGACGATAAACGCAGAAAGACACATAGCGCTCATCAGCTTCACTTAATACCTTCGCATCATCAGTGAGTCCTTCTTTGTTGATCCCCACGTTTATCTTGAGGGTGTTAGCAACGCCATCTACAGTCATCAGCAGATGCTGATGCATACAGGGTGGCAACAAAAGACTTGCACCGCTTCACGATGGTTACATTTGTAACTGCCCTGGAATTCAATTTCAGGGTTTTCAAGGGGCTACCTCCGCCCCTGAAATCCAACACGATTAAATTGTACTGATTATTGACTGCTCTACAACTTTGCGATTGACGTTTTTGCCCTAAATATTTCAGGGGCGGGGTAGCCCCTTGAAACCCCTGAAAATGAATTAACTCCAGGGCCGTATAATGATATTCAGTCTATTATAAGCCATTACAGTGGTGCATGACTTTTGTTGCCACCCTGTATATAGTTTATAAGTCACTATAATTACCTGGACAGTTTTATCTAATCAACAATTCGATTGAATCTATCGGGCATTGGCAGGTTTCACGCAGGGAAAAGCCTTGATGTTTCCCCCATCGAAGTTCCTTGAGTTTCTTAAAAATCCTTGGAAATGCCTCGTTTAAAGTCAATTCAAGTTTTATTTTACGATGGCCCGACATGCGTCTAGACGCTTGTTTTTATTTTGAAGCCTGTCAATGCGCGCTCTGTATCATACCAGAGCTTATTTATGCAGCTGAAAATGAATTGCTCCCTATAGGAGGGCTTGCTCGAAATGTTCGCGCGTTCTACCCCGTGACGTCATAGGAGTGTAATTTATACACTTTAAATGCCATTTATTCGGCATATTACGCCCGTGCGCGCCCCCGAGTGAGTGGGGTCTCGTGTTGTGTGGATGGGCGCGATAATGGGCGAGAACTCGGTGTTAATCAATCACACCGAGTGGCTTTTTTATTGTCAAAATATGTTCAGTGCCATTGAACTAGACGCACGGTGTGCTAAAACGTATGCAAATCCATGGAAAGATGATGGATACTTCGGATATGCAATTGCTGCCTCAATCGTGAATGGAAGACAATTTGCAGTTTATCATTCGTTTGGTGCGTTTTTTTTCGGCGTTTGGACTGCCACATTAAGTTGCATCGATACTTTATTCTCGCTGACGAGAAATGTCAAAACTGATTACAGTGCATGGTATATACGGTATTGATCTAGAAACCCCAATTCCCGGCCGCCATCTTGGTGATTTCATTATGTTCTATTGGAATGAAAAATGATTCTTATAATACTTTCATTACGTGGGGGTGTTAAAAAAACGATCTTGGATCTCTTCCTGCCGGATAATACCATGCAGGCTGAATATTTAATTGAACATGGTTTTTGGTTAAATTTTTATTTAAATTTTGTATTGGAGGGATTAGCAGCGTGATTATATAGTTTATTCACGCAGTTCCCCGCTTCTGATAATCCTATGCCTCCATAAAATGGCACGAATGGTATTCGTAACACGCGTGATTTTATTTTTTCTTAAATATTAAAATGTCGGGGTTAGGCTTAATAAATGAAATCCATTTCGGAACAATAACAATGGCGAGCCACCCCCGCCTTTAATCATTCGTCGGAGGCGACTTCTGGCGGTTCCAGCGCGCATCAATCGTCACTATTTTTCCAATCTCGGAATGGAAGGTCGCCATAAAACACTTGGATCACGTCTTCAATATATAACGCTATAAACTAATGCCAGATAGCGAGTTAGGGAACCAAGAGCAGCCATCAACAAGCGCCGCTTTCGAGTGTCACGTAACGGTTATGCCATTAACTAGATGGAATGGGTCAGGAAGTCCTTTTAGGGCTGACATAACCCAGAACAGGAGAGGGGGAAAACATGGTGAAACGCATCGGCCGACTTTATCTTTTTACTAGGTGCGCTATAAAAGGAGTAAAAATTGGCTTATATCCTCAACCACTTTCCACCGCACACGAGCCATCACGGGCAGGCTCGATTAATACGTGGGCTTCTTTGTTATTTAACACCTAGCATCAGTTTCCGTAAATGACTTTCCGAGAGGTTTTGCGCGCATGCGCCAAGTCGATTGCGAAAAAACAAATATCGAGCTGGTGGATATATCGCAGAAAATGTTTCAGATGGAATAGTATTTTAATAAAAGTTTTATTTCAGCGGTTTTTTTTATTCTCCATTTAATTTTATTTGGTGCCAGAATCCTCCTGTAAGTTAGAAAATTTAAAATCGTATTGGAGATTTTTTATTTAGACGAACGTTTATTTAGAACGTCCCATTTACCTAAATGACAACTGATCCGAACTTCCATTTCTTTTAACATTGATGAAAATTGTTAAATCTAACAAAGTGCAGTTTTGCCCCTTGAGGTGTGCAATCACTGACAGCTTCGAAGCAATGTGTGATTGCCCACGATCAGGGATTGCTAACAATTTGTGATAGCAAAGACCAGTGAAAGTAGACATTCTTCTTATGATGCATTTGAAATGTTTGGCTTATGTTTATGTATCTAATAGGATATAAAGACGCGTTTAACTTTAATTTCCTTGAACAACTTTAATTTTTTGAGGATAATATTGAGGATAAAAAAATTATCGAGCTTGGTTTGCAGCTCTAGGTTTTTGTTAATAAATATTGATGTTTCGGTGGTTTAGAAGCTGTAAACCCCCAATGTAAAATTATACACAGACAATTACCAACAAATTAATAACAAATTCTCTAAATTTTCGGGGTTTTTTAAATTTTTTCCAGCACTGCATGTTTTACTTGACATTACTTTGATTACTAACTAATGAAATTGCATTTTAATTAATTTTCGACAAGTAAAGCGAGCTGGAGAAAACTCTTTATTTTGAGACAATTTTTTTTCCTATGCCAATTTTTTTATCTGTTTTTCAGGAACTGTCTGTGCAAAATTTGTCTTTTAGGGGTGTACATCTTATGTACTGCTTTGGGAAAAATGATGAAAATATGATCTGAAATTTTTGTGGGGCATGAAACCTGCCAAATTTCATTAGCTTCTGAAAGATCTTGATATTTTTTCTTCCGAGTTGCCCTTTAAATCTATCCGACATGACTGCGCAATCGATGCGGATTGTTTTCGTTGCAATTTTTTAATTAGAAGTCGTAGAAATGAAAACTGCGTATTTGTGGGATATGCATTTCTTCGAAATTGTGTTCATTCTTTTGGAAACGTGAATGTGCAAGGTAATGCGTGAGGCTACATTACAGGTGCATATGCTTCTCATTATAAAGACATAGAGGTGAGCACGCTGAAACTCCAAAAATGCTAAGTATAAATGCATTTTTTTTCTTTTTCGAATGCACTGCATACTGCATTAGCAAGTATGGTTTCAGTAAATGAAAGTAGTGCAACTTTTTTGAGAACGTTTGCCTCGCAAGTTTTCATTATGCATCCTCAAATGTTAATTTCAAATTCTCGTCGTCAGGTGAAGCTACGTGACTGAGACATGCATCCTTTTCTAGCGCCATCTTGGCATTGCTTATTCTTTCTCTCGTGGCCTGCAAGCATGTATACAATTTAACATAAATGCATAGATCACCACGATGCTTCTGCTTTAACTGGTCATCGTTTTCTCATCTTGAATCCCTTATGCGATTCTAAGTGCTTGCCTGAACGAAGATGAATGAGCCACTTCTGGCTGCAGGCTCATTTATTTTCATTTTTCTTGCGTTACCACAAGATGGCGCATCGTTCTTTATTTTAATTTGCCGTTGTCATAGTGCAACAATCCGAATACTTTTACATCTTCTCTTCTTAATTTTTCTTTTACCTTTTTAAATAAGTCGGTCGATCATACGCTTTCAGTTTTACTGTTACGCATAGAAAATGCGTTTTTTAAAGGATTCGCGAGCCTAATTAAACAATCCATCATAATTCTGATGGGAAAGCTTACAGTTTCGTACGAAAGACGGTTGTTATAGAATAGGGAAATCAGAAATAATGCAAACTTCGTGAATCCCTAATGATGCTTTTCCATTCCTTAAAGGGTATTTTGTCTTTCGAGAATGTTCACGATTTTACCCCACGGTTGCATTCGTTATCATCGGATTGATCGATGGAAAGGCAATTCCATAAAAAGAAATTTTAGTTTTGGGAAGCTCATTTTTTTGCAGTAGTTGAACGTTCAGTCGTTAGAAAAGCGACTTTGTACTGCTGGAAATTTCCTCCTATTATTATTTTAATGGGAAAAAAATGTGCAGTATATTTTACCTCGGGGAAGCCTTGTACATGTAGTGTGACAAGAAGTATAACAAAGGTTATGTAAACAGCGATACTCGTAGATAAAGTTCGTATCGGAAAGCCTACATAGGTATGGTGGTTCGTTATCATGGAATTTTGTTTGGACTATGAACGATGTTGAAGAGTTGGTCTTAGATAAACTAAAAGTGATGTCATTTCTGACACTACCTCCAGCACACACACTGTACTTGTTTCCTGCGTAAAGCTCGTGTAAATTGGGCCGACTTCTGAAATGTTGTCATTGTAATGTATTAATAAGAGGGGATCTGTACCTCGCTGCCCACCCTGAATAATGGTGACCTATTGTTATTCAGACGTCATCCCTGCGGATTTCTTCGCTGAACCATGAATTCCACTCTTTTAAAAAAAAAGTGTCCATTGTCCTCGGTCCGCACTAAACATTTTTTTATTAACTTTTCAACGCTTCTGTTGCGGCCATCAAATTTATTGTGCCATTCATTGGACAATGCGCGCTTTGGATGGTTGTTAATGTCCGCTTTTCATACGTATGGCCATTCTGGTTCACTCGCAACCATTCGTGGTGAAATTTATCGTTTTATTTATATTTGTTCGTAGGGAGATAATCGCCGCGTGGCGCCATCCCTTGACTGCTAAAGGCGTCGCAGCTAATTTCGCATTCAACTGTCCAACTGAAAGATCTTATAACCGATAATGAGTTATGTGACTAGAACAAAAATCTTGAAAGTATAAGAAGTATAAACAACCGTTATAGTCTAAAGGTCGTAAACTGAGCGCAGTTTGCCTATTTCTATATGAATAAAAACGTGCTGAAGGGATGTGTGACATTTGACGTAAATGCTTTACATTTTAAGATGGACATTGCGGTAGTGTGCCAAAGTGAACGCCCGAATGAAAATGAGTAGAACCTTACAAGAAAAAAAACACATCTCCGTAAAAGGACTATACATTAGTTCTGAGCCAATGTTTACAGCAAATGTTAAATACTTTTAGCCATAAGTTGACTTTTGCCTCTAACAAGTTCTGCGCATTATGGGCACGACTTAAATGTTAACTTCAACATTTGAAAATGTAATTCATCTCCTAATCAATGCAACTACCGCCGATCGACGCAATACATGTATACCTTCTGGAAATTCGCGGAATAAATTTTGAGATGCTAAATGCAGAAAGACACAGCGCCCGCACCAATCGGCGAGCAATGTGCCATTCTTCTTTTAACTACTTCTGTTTTGCAGAGGGTGAGAACAGCGCCATTGGTATCACTGACAGATGTGAATGAATTATGAAATGATTCGGAGCATTTACTGAGAAAGGAACAACATGTTATATAACACCTGTACGCCAAATGTGCTTAAATCTGCAATTCCGAAAACATGTTCTTCAAGAGGAATAAAATTAAGCTCCAGCTCAATTGTGATCATTCTTTGAGATGAGATTTCGGGTACTTCCAGATCGTGACTTTGTGATTTCCCCTCTTGCATCGTCGCTGAGTGATCTCACTTAAGAAACCTGATCGGCCGTTGTTTTCGTTGATCTTATTTTTTGTACGCCAAAAAAGAGTAACTTTATTTTTTGCCTTATTACGCGTTTTTGCTTACAAGTGGATCTCCCTTTATTGCTCGTTTATTGGGTTAGGTCTCTTAACTAAATTTGCTGCATTGGTTCTTAATGCATTTTTCAAATAGGCTGGATGATTTCGAGCTAGGCTTAGTTACAAATGAGCTTTCACTTTCGAGATGTATAACGTAACCGAGCTAATATGCGAAATGCACGTCTACGCCTATGCACCTATTGTACACTCAGTTTTTTATGGGTTTATCCTTTATATGAAATGGAATTACTCTTGGGATCTTAATGACTAATTTGTCTTCCCCCTTTCCAACTTTTTTTTTTCAAAATTGGTACAAAATGGCTTTGCTTTTATCCGAAACGTATTCCTTGTGGGATGATGATGATACTTTGTAATTCGGAGAGCGAAATTGGAGTTTAATACAATCACGAAGGACAATAAAGAACAGTCCAGGGACAAGGCGCATTGCCAGGTCGGCCAAGAGCTCAGTTTCCCTTTAGGTTCGTTAGATGGCGCGAATAGTACCTGTGGATGCTAGCTGCATGACTCGTGTGTTGTGAAGCAAAGCCAATGCTCGAGCTGTGGGATATCAACTAAAGTTGGGATTGTCAACATTTTACTAGTAATGTTTTCTCAAAATAATTTCGTACGTGTGGGTTCATAAATACATTCAAAGTTCAATGAAGAATAAAAAAAAACTTTAATAACACACCTTCCACCTATTTGAAGGGTGCATTTGAAAAATTGTGCATTTACATTTTTATCCAATATCATGAAGGTGCAGCTAGCAGTAAATAAATGGATTTCAAGGTTCAGGCGGCTTTATTTATAAAGTTGCATAGTTGGAAGGAACGTATTATTTTTTGCAAAGACAAAGAAATGTTTGGCTTTTCACTTGGCTGTCCCGGTTTGCCAAGGCTAAGTGCAGTACATTTACAGTAGAACATTATTTTGTTTTTAAAATGTTTTAATGATCCCAACTGGGTTAATCCACCACAGAATAATCGGGGGAGTTTACTATATGTTGAATAAAACGTGCAATTCAATGAGTAATATACTAAGTGCAAATGTATTTGAAATGAAAATATTACTAAGAGCGGGGGCGTCTTAGTGCCAATCAGTGACGTGCTCTGAAACTAGCCTCGAAAGATCTCTGAAATATCATAGATGAAGTGGTTTGTTTGATAATCAACATTGAATTTCTGGGGTATAATTAATACGATTTTTGCTATAGTTGTAACGTTTTTTCCTCGGATGTTTCGGAGCATTTTCATTATGTTGCTGTACGTAAATTAATTCATTCACTCTGATGGCCATGTAAGGAACACTAGTTCAAATATTAATTAAGAGCAGCTGCGTTATCCCAAAGCTCAATACATGTAGTAATATTGTTTGTTCATGTTTAGTCGCCGGATTGAAACTTAGTTGGAATCGTTCGATGATTTTATTTCTACACTAAAGGGTTTCGGTGAAACTCTCCTGAGGCGCTTGGCCCATATAGCTAGCTCTGGCTCTTTAAGTTGTGTGCATTTCTAATGCGACGTAGGCCTACTTTTCTGAGCAATGTTTATTCTGTTGATATCCTCGTCTAACCAAACATGAGTCAGCAGATAAAAAGACGAAATTAAAAGGGGAAATTGCGTATCAACGAATCGAATGCACGAAATGAAAATATAAGGAGTAGTGAGACAAAACGATTTTTTTTAGAAAAGGTTAAGGCATTGTTGGTCATTCAATTAAGGATTGAGTTTCAAACTGCTTTTAGAGGACAAGAAGTGCGTCGGGTTAGTTTATTGTTAGGCCTGTGTGGGATATGCAAATTGCATGAGTTTTAATAGTGGTACCGCTTTTCCTCTAAAAGTATAAATCCTCTGCATTTTCTCATTTATTAAAAAAATTGTACAGTGTATATATTTAGGAAGATACAAAATGTCACGTGAGGTTTTATAGATTTTATCATATTTGTTTACAAGTTGGCCTAAGATGGAGAATCTGGCTTTCCTGCTTTGCATACTCTGGAAGGTAAACAAATGTAAAAATGTGAATCAAATTTTGTCAATTGAAACAAATATCAAAAGGGAAATGCCGATCGTATAACTTATCGTTTGAAATAAACTGCCATGGTTTCCTCAGTTTTCGTTGAGTGATTCCAATTTTCTTATTTTTGGCTGCGATGGTAGTGCGTTCAGATGTACATGTACTCAACTTCGCAAGCATCAAGACAACGATTTGGACAGAAGGCTTGAATTGTTAATTTCCTTTTTTTTATTTTTTAAATTGACCATGATCTAATTGAAAAATGTTTCTTTGTTTAAACAACTTCCTTCGTATCAACAAACTACAACCTGCATATTGTAGGTCGCGTGTGTCACCGTCAGGAAATCCTTTTTCTAAACACCCTGGAAATCAAGGAAAACAATTTCGCCTAAAATGCAAACGTGTTATTAAATTAAATTCCATCGGGTTGTTTTATTTGCCACGTTTTCCAGAGGTGTTTTAAATCTTTGCCCGCTTTTTTCCCCGTAAAAAAGCAACGTTATTTGATTTTCTAGACTTCAGAGATAAGATTTCTTGAAATTAGAATCCACCTTGGGGAAATAACTGCGCCAGTCGGGCCATATTTCACACGTTTTAGGTGGGAGCCTTAGATAAAAGTTTCAACTTTCATCCTGACTTCAAGCATTTAGGTAGTTTTATGGGGGAGATTTTAAAAATAAACTGTTTGCGAAAGAAACTTTATTCTGGCTGCGTGCATGCGTTTATGAAATACGAGATGGACGATATTTCAAAAGGATGATGCAGGTTTATTTTGACCATTTTGTTGACTCTGTAAACAAAAATTTAGGATTGTGTGAGACTCTAACAAGCCTATACGACCGTGATAATGAATTGAAACAAGGCGTCCTAAAATCTAAGTCGTAATTAATAATTATCCTAAATTGATGCAAAATATGTACTGTAGAACGTTAAAAATCATATTAACGATATGGAAAAAAATTGCGTACGTCCCACTCTTGAGACTGCAGGTCTCGTCCTGAAGTATCAATATTAGTACAGGGTGTTTTCTTTGCAGTCAGTCTCGAAGAATGTGAGTTTTTGTAGTTAATAAAACTCACCCTTTAGCTCGCAGAATCCAATAAAACTCATAACCATATCCCACTATAGGCGTAGCGCGCATTTCAATGCTACTAGGTAATAACTCGTGTATTTGCAACTCGGTTGAAATATACTATTAACTTTCCCACGCCATGCATTTTCGTGCCCCTGTTGCCCTCGCAGTTTGCGTTTGTTGATTTAACAGTGAAATATTATTTTTTCTCCAGTTGTAAATCTTCTTAGACGCGTGCGCAGACGTTTATGCGAGCTGGGTTTTAACGTGCGTTTTTCTATAGCGTTGCAAGCCAATATTCATGAGCCACTTTTACTGAAATTGGCTGCATTTCCTTGAATAGTTTTTACGGTTCAGTTGACTGGTATAGACGCTGATAAAAATCCCTCAAAATTATACTATCCCCCCACGTTTGATTTCACATTTTGAGTGATATCGTTATGTTATCCTTTGACGAGGGTCAATAAGACCATCTTTCATCGTCCGATTTGGTTGATGGATCCTGCATGAAGTACATGTAATGCCATCGCCTCATCAGCCATTCACGCGGATTTATTCCTATTGAAAACACCGCTGAAATCCTAGGAAATTCCAACCAAGGAAGACACGCCAAAAATGCGTGCTTATTAAATCAATAATAATAGGGCATGCAGGCACTGCATGACTTAGTTGGAACTTGCCAAAGAGATATTATGAAAAAAAGCCTTGAAATTAATTTAAAAAAAGGCCAAATATTTCCAGTCTCGAAAAGAAGGTACGTGAATGCCTGATTCTTCTTTCTGTATCATGTACTGTATATAAACAAGATATTTTTAAAGTGGCGCAAGTCATATTATTAAAATTCGTACCTGTCACTTGCGTTTTTATTAGAAACGCTCGGGTTATAAATGTTTAAGTATGTGCCTGGGTTCGTCTCCAGGCATGTTATAAATATTTGATGGCATAATTTGGCATTCATCCATTAATTTACAAAATCCCCGGTTGGTTTTTCGTCAATTTAATACAATTGTACTATACTTTACTTTACATGTCACGAAATTCATTTTAAGCAGAGTTCACTGTGATTGCTAAAGGAAGATAACTAAACTAAGGCCATTGGAAATTGATTCCTTGTTTAACGTCCTAAAAATAGCTCAGTAGTGGGGCGGACGGGACCTTTTT
>JAQGAO010005473.1:0-13547 GCA_034697705.1 Ommatoiulus sabulosus
TTTTGCGAATGCGCATGCGCTAGTAATCGGAGGCAGAAAGCTGATCTGAAATCGGTTCACTCTGCTCCTACCCTTATAGAGGAAACCAATGATATTTAGGATAATGTTTATGATTAAAACCTAGAAATACAGTTATTTATATTAATAAAGTGACATGTATGTGACAATTTATACTGCAGATATCTTGAAACTTGCTGAAATGAAAGTTTGCATGCATATACGTAGCTATAGTTTATAACGACGTTTCACGACTATTTTGTATTTAATATTGTCAAATAGGTATATACGGTATATATTCGAGGTCATATGTAAACGGAGCAACAATGTATTTACTCAGTTTAATTAAATAACTCCTACTTTGTGATTCACCAAATCATGCCTATACCGAGATACTGTATATATGTACATTGTATTTGACTATATACTGGAATCTTTCGAGCTTTGACATTTTACAGAATTTCCTTCGAGGTATAGAAACGAGCTTAATGCGCGCATACATCGATAACGAGAAAGTGGATTAAAAAATAAAAATTAATTATTTGGGGGGAGCGCCGCATTAAACGCACCGTGCGCACCCACCACTAGGGCCATTAAAATGATGGTCCTTGAAGGAGATGATTAAAGAAACAGAAGAAGAGGAGGCCAGAAAATAATAATTAACCGCCTTCGTCTATATATACAGCATATAGGAGCAAATATTCACCTTGGATTCCCACTTAATAACGTTCACCTATCGTAAAAAAGGCTAAGTCATTCGCTGCATAAAACGACGTTAATAAAAACGCTGGATGTGTCCATATAATAAATAGCGACGGAAAAAAAATTGGCGGCTTTCATTAATGTAGCTAGACTATATAGCCACGAGTACTTAATCAAGAAATAAAAAGCAAGTGTCACAGAATAAAACGGCACTTTTTTACCCCCGCCCTTCATTTTCTGGAATCGTTTATGGCACCCCTGAATACTGCCATACCCCCCGCGCGAACAAAATGCATGACGGGAAAACTCACGCAGATTTTCATGCAACCAAATTCTTTCACGAGTTATTTTACGCTGAAACCGAACACAGATGACGCCACTACTCATCATCATAATCATTAATGAACTACTAGACTTTTAGACGAGTGGGGCATTCCTCACCATCAGAAACCAAATAGGAGGGAACAATTTAGTGGAATATGAAAAAATGCACAAACTTTTTGAAGCAGTGAAACTGATTTTAATGGTTATGGTAAATACAGTGTGCGTCCCTAATATTTCACCCCAACATCTTTTTTTTTTCTTTTTTTTTTTTTTTGCAAATTGGGCTAAAAAAAACCAGAACATTATAATAATTGAGCTGTTATCGATAACAATGACTGCATGGGAAGAAAACGTTTAAACTTTGAAGCGGTAAACTTTTCGTCGAATTATTCACATTTTACTTATTACGTCTGAACAGGATACACAATAATTCAAGAGTGTATACAATGTACATACAGTACTTTCTTTTCAACGTTGGGAGTAGTTTCTGGTCATTTTACCACCATAAAGAAACATTTACGCAATGAGAATAGTGTGCTAAGATTACCTACATATATACGAGTTTAGACTAAATTTTAGGAGGCAATAACACCTTACACGTGCTCAAATTTTAGTTTGATATTTGTTGTGTGCTAAAAGAAGGGAAAAATAAGTCGAGAAATTGAAGAAAATCGCATAAAGTAAAAACTTAAATTATATATACACGCTCAAGAATGATATCAAAAAAAGGTTTTACCAAAAACGATAGCATGGATGCCAGCTTTAGTAAAATTATACGTATACAAACATTGAGTATGCATAAAAAATATATACTTTAAAAGTTTTCTTTCAAAACATGATGGTTAGATTACCATCATTCTAATCTCGCCAATGAAATTAAATCCGTAAAACAATTCCTGGGGAAATTCTCAGAAACTATTCGATGTTTTTAGTTTTAACGCTCGATTACGCTTTTCGGAGTTTGGTGCAAGCCGCCGTGGCGTCGCCCAGGTAGGTGGCTGTTATTTAGTGTCCCTCAAATCCTCGCCACAACTATGATGAAGTGGGTTTCGCCCGGGGGTCGAGCGAGTGCGAATTACGGGCGTGGTCCACTCACCTCTCTCCAAATGAGAAAAGTGGACACGAGAAAACGATGCCCAAGAAGCACTTAATGAAGTGCATCTACGTGGCGCCGAGGCATTTCGGCCGAGGGACGACAACGAAACGCACAAAACACCTAGTTGTTGTGCCTCTTCCCCTCGGGAAAACACGTACGGAGTGACCGTAAAAATAATGAAGAGTTCAAAACACTCCATCATGGAAAAAAAAGCATTTAAAAACGAAGAACGACATAACGCCCGAGGAAAACGCAGTTGAAAAGTGGGGAAAATGTAGCGATAGATTTCCTCGCAGGAACGCGTTTTACGGACGACCCTCGCCTCCCCGTTGAGCGATACGAGAGCTATAGGCGTACGCTGGGTGGCTCGCCCCCAACGTTGAAATTCACGGAAAAATCCGACGAATTTAGACGCGCAGCTGAGTTTCGCAACAAATTGCCGTCAAACGTTGCAAGCTGCATGAGCTTTTCCGTTGAACTGATATTTTTTATTGCAAAATTTGCAATTTTCCAGATTTTATATATAGGTAAAAATCAAATGTAACAACATCGAACGATATTTCATCCGGCTTCAATTTTGAAGCGCCATTTTCAAATATTTTCGAGACCGACGTTTTTTGTCATTTCACGGACGATGCATTCGAGGTGGTCAAAAGTTGATCATGTTAATTGTGACGCTGTTCATTCCAATTCGATATACAGGGAAGGATCGATAAAAACGACGAAGAGCGCTAGTTGCTATTTCTGAAACACGAGATCAATACGGATATATAAACCTTTACACTCCTTTCCAACGGAGGGCTCCTGAAATACGGAAATACTGTAACCCGATGTCCATCCGTTGCGCAGAACCCACCACAGATGGCGCTGGTCTATTGGGCGCAAAGGTTCTATCGACCCGAGTCTGGAAAACGTTCCTCAAACCTTTCAACTTGGGTTAGAGAACGCTTTTTGTTTTTAAACAAAAGCCCATCTTTGTTTTAAGGACTCAATTATTTGCCGGAAAGCCAAGATGGTTAAGAGGGACCTTGCAGATTGAAACCGTATGCCCCGCCAATGATGGTCCAATTTGTACTAAGCGAAGGCGGATGTGACCGAAATAGCTTTTCAGCATTTTTGACCCAATTGTTGGGAGAAAATGAGGGGCTCGTGGCGTTAATGAATATAGTTTTCGACGCTCGCCGAATAATTACGCGCCATATGTAAAGCATTTTCGCGACATCCAATATGGCAGACGCGTGGCCCATACGCTAACGCGTTAGGATCTCTCATTAAAAAATGAAATCCGAAGCCTTGGCGCTGGGAAATATTACGAATTTTAACCGGAGGGAAAGACTCCAAGAAAAAAAAAATCTATAAAGCATGGGAAGACAACGAAGGAAAACGAAATAGGGCTGCTTTTATCTATCATCGACCACTGACAAAGATGTTTTGTATCCGAGGTTTCGCTGCTGTGCAGATGGGGGCTCGGCTTGAGACAAAAGACGCCATTATTGATTTCTTTTAAAAATCCTTATTTGGGTTATGCGAACGACTTCACTTCGACTGAAGCGCCGTTTCGTGGAAGTGGCACTTGGGTTTTCCCTATACGTGGCCCTCGTTTCCATCTCAATAGGGAAAAAAAGTAATGCACGTGGACACACGAAATCATATCGAATCCAAATATACAGTATGGTAATGCAATGTCAGGAAATGTCAGCTTACGAAGCTGTTCATCTCAAGTAGTTTGGGTTTCTGAAAAGTTGTCGAAACGATTAGCACCGACTCATAGCGCCTGCAATATGGTACAATTCTCGTTTCAAATCAGGGCATTCCAGGTTTATTAGACAGTTTCGTACGCGAAATGTACATATTCATCCTAAATGAGCTTTGGTTTTGGCGACTAGAGCTTAAATTTATTGGTCCGAATTATTAGGACGACACATTAAACGGGGAAGGCGAACGCAATTACACTATATATTAATAAGGAAATTATATCGCGCATAATTTTGATTTCATACCCTTGCTAATGTGGCTGACACCCAAACAAGACTTTCGGACTAATATACGACTTTACGGGTGAATTAAGTATACATGCACAGTGTATGGCATACATTATATAGAAACGACATTATCAAGATTTGAAGCCAACGCCTATTTTTTGCATATTCTTAAGCAAACATAAGTTAAACTATAACTACAGCATATGACAGTTGCTTTTCAAGTTGCTTCCAAAAAAAATGCATTATCACTTTTAGCCCAACCTCTGATATGGTAATGTTTTAGATACAGTGCATACATCCATACATCGATGGCTTCAGTCATCCATGGTATACAAGCCGTTTAAACTGTAGTTCATAGCAGACAAAAGATGACTTCAAAAATAAGAACTAGAATTTCATCGACGTTGGGATGAAATCCCACCCCAAGTATACGAATAGGAAGGAGCTGCAGTTTCTATCGAAGGATTTCCCGTTATTACGTACTTTATTTCATATGGCTTTAGTTCGTTTTAACGTAACATATATCGCTAATGCTCGGGAAATCGAAAATTCCATTTAGCCAGAAATTTGTAATATCCGAATTCGGAATTCGTCTTAAACGAAGAAATTTGACATTATCCGTACATACCTATAGGACGGGGACTGGAAATGAGTTCGTACTAACAGAAATTCGCATAAAGCGAGCTCCTCCAGTGTAACACGTTACATCAACAGCTTTAAGAATGGAGAAAAGGTTTTTTTTTTTTTGCCCCATTGTTGTTTTTTATTTAAAGTTCTAACATTTTTTAAGACTGTCTCCCCTGCACGCCATGGATGCTCGAAAACTCAACATAGGAGTTATCCTGATGGCAGTAAACAAAAGCCGAAAGTCTCGGGGTCGCGAATAGCTCTTAATGAACGGTGAAGCCGTTTTTAACGAGCATCAGGAATTAGCGCGTTTGGACCCAGGGGCCGTTCAGAAAGAAAGGCGGCTAGAGTTTCACAATAAGGTTCAGACAGGAGCACGTAGTCGTGCTAAAAAACGTTAAACTGCTAGAATCTCCCCGCGGAAGAAGCATCTGTTCGCCTAAAAGGTTGATGGACACGCAAAACTGGCATTTGACAATAGATTAATGAGGAGAGGCCGATGACAGATGCCCGCTTCTTTTGCCAAAATCCCCGGCGTTTGCATAGGCAACAGCACTTTACGCTAAGAATGCCAAACATCGAACAACAAACAAGGGAATTTAGACAAAATAATATAAGGAATGAGTCAAAAGTGAGGCTCCACTCATCAAGCTAGCTAGTATCAATGACCAGCGCCATTTTTTTTCATCTATCAACAATGCATCAGGAATTGCTAAAAATCTTCAATTTGATAAAAGTACGTGAGCGTATACGGAAGCATTTACAGAGTTGAAAGCCAAAAATTTACGGAAAAATAACCCCGAATAAAAAATAGTTGCATAGTCTGTTCCGAATGGAGAGTTTTAACTGAATCATTTCTGTAGATTCTAGTTTACTGAAATTTATAAATTCAAATTTTAAATTTCAGTTTTATCTTTTTAACATAATCTACAACTAACCCACCGAAAAACATAAAGCTAAACGCTCTGGATGAAAGTTTTGCTCAAAACTCCGAATTTTCGGGGGAAGTGGGTGATAAAGCATCTTATTTCAAATGACACTCCGTTGGATCGATTGAAATAAATTGAATTTAAATTGTTTTTCACCACGGAACAAGTCATAAATATGGGAGATATTCATCAAAATGGAATAGAAAAAAAGCATGGCGCGCGAACAGATACGACCTAGAACGTGGCTTCTGCTATAAGCTTATTTTTCAGCAAGGCTTAGCATAAGACTTCACACAAAAAAAATTAAGTAAAAAAAATAGTATAAATATACAATGTATTCGCGAAAGATGTTAAATATGGATGACAATTATGGATCAAAAGATAAAATTGTAAACAAGTTTTTGTGGGGGACCCCCTATGGGTTTACATTTTCGGTTTTTTGTTGATTCCCGCGGCTTTCACTCGCACTGCATAATATTCAAAACAAAAATATGCTCGCTGATGTTTATATACACGTACGGCGTGAGTATTGCACAAAAACCTCATTTTAACACAGCGCTATAAACTAGAGTGCTTCGTCACTTTCTCCTCATGGTCACACCTCGGGTACCCACCTCATTACCATTTTTTTAAAAAAATCGCGAGGGGTCCATCTCATAAGGTGTGCATTTCATTACCCCTTAGTCCTACTTCGGGTCTATCCATAGAGGTCAATGCATTTCAAGTTCGAGAAAATCTCAACGAAGTTCGTGCAAAGGAATGATAAATGAACTGGTCATTTTTTCACGTAAGGAATTCTCAAAGTGAAAATGCACCATTTTAGAAGATAAATGAGACAAAACAAGAGCGTTGATCTTTATGGAAATGTAACACGTGTATTATGTATATATGAATAAGAATCCAGAGCAAAAAAAAAATTTTTTTGGAAATAAATGTATAATTTTAACTGAATAATCCTATACAGCAATTTGGGCGTCTGTTGTTCTGAGGAAAAATCAAAAAAAGCGAATTCTCATTAAGTCGCAAATTCACGTTAATGCGAAATATCTGAGTATACGAACTCCTTTCCAGTCTACGTCCTACTGTATATTAGTAGGGTGTACATAGAATCATGTTCATTTTTTCGCTGAAGACGAACTCTGCTATTACAATTTGGTATTGGTAAGGGTTGAGGAAAGCAATGATAAACTATACAGTAATTGTATATACATGTACTGTATATATACCACGATATGGTAGTGTTACCAATAGTATAGCGAGTTAAGTCAATTTGAGGCCTCCATATGGTCGGACACGGCGTTGTTACATACTCGCAATATTTGGTCAGGTAAGTTTCCCATCCGGAAGTTACGAAGTTTCTCATTGTGTCGTCCCACAACTTTAGAATTGCTATACCCCCGACGAAAACATATATATGCAGACTGCATGATTAGTTCAAATATTGCGCCTGGTGCCTGCCATGTTTAAAATGGCCGACATCCTCGTATAGTTTAGGGGTTTTAGCTTTACCTATTCCTCAATGGCAAATTTGCGCTTGTTATTAAACAACTAAATGTTATTTATCACCATAAGTTTACATATATTTTAGGACTGTGAAAGAAATCCATTCGCAGCCATTTTTATCATAATAGTAAATCTTTGTTGAAAGATCATAAAAAGATGGAGACCTAAAAACCAGTTTGTTTTTAATACTATAGTCAAGACGGTATATATATTAAAAATCTCCCCCCAAAAAAATATAAATCGTTTTTTCTCCGTTCGCGTATATTTCGATGGGTATATGACACTCGGGCATATTCACGGAAGATTTAAGGCGTTTTGGCTGAAAATGAGTTAAAAAAAAAAAGTTTTAATGTATTTCGAGGGGAGTCCAAGATGAGAAGTGCGATACAGAAAAGTTCATAAAATGAAAAAAAAAAAATATTTAACATAACAGAAAGTAATACATTTATTAACGATTCACTTTCGATTAATTTGGTTTTCGTTTCTAACATGGAAAGAGATTACTCGTAGATACACTGTATAGATCAAAAAACAAAATACTCAAGTTTCTATAACTCTCCTACTATATACTGCAAGATTTAATTGAAACGGCATACATGTGCATTGAAAGTCGGTTTAATGGCACGTTGCATTATTTGATTTCCTCACAAAGATGTACTTTCATATTTGTCATTATTGGAATGTAGTCCCGTCTAGAAATTGGACAAACATTCGTTTGAAATATCGCGTTTGGCCCGCGACAACTCGAAATATCACCTACACATTTGGAAACATAAATCCCCGCATTTGCCCCTTTTAATGCGATTCGTATAAATCCGCGGGCAAAAGGCCAAAACGTTGTTTGACGTTTTTATGAAAGCGGAATTATACGACACAACTAACCCATTCATCCCCTCCCCCCTCGCAAAACGCTTTAAATAAACATAAATATCTTCCCGTCCTTTTGTCGTTTGTATGCCCGAGTCGAAAGATGATATCGAGGCTCCCGTCTGTATCTTCGTTTTATTTTAATCCTGGACACGAATGCATAAATGATTCATTGTACCCGAACGGTCGACGTCGGGAATTACTAGAGAGGTCAAAAGACAAAAATGGGTGCTACCTGAGACGATGACACTCTCGGTCACGGGGGAGGCCAATTCGGACGAAAAATGAAAAATCGAGTCCGGGTGACCCGGGGTCAACGGTAGTCCACCCAGTGGGAACGACCCCGAGTTTTGCATAAAACAACGCCATGTAACTCATTTGCATATGTGCTCTAGCCGAACGACTCAATAACCTATACATGAACAAGTATATACTAGTACATGCAGGTAGACTGGGGCAAAAAATCTCGTATATACATTTACACGATTTGGTGATTTACAATCCTGATGTACAAGTCTTCTAATACAGGTTGTATACGAAAGTGAACCCAACAAAATCTATAGTTTCACGAATGAAACTGGGATCGTAAACATTCAGGAAATCAAGTCTTGGGGATGATAGGCCTACGTACAAATGAAATTTGAAAAATGTATACATGTATATACTGTACATGTACAGTAGGTCGCAATCATAAATGCATTAATACCAGCAGATCAATTTACAGCGTATTTTGCCAAGGTTCATCGGAATGAACCTCGGCAATTCGTTATACCAATGAATATTCAGGATTTGGTCACGTGACTCAATGGCTCTTCAAAATAACCTTCGCATATTTGTCAAAATCGCTGAATTCTACCCAAATCGAGCAGAATTCAACGCCTCTCTGAGTACCCTTGCTATATACTGTACATGTATAGGCTAAAACATTAAGAAATTACAGAAAATTCAGTATTTCACAAATTGAGCTAAACATGTACATGTACATGTATACTGTACAGTACTGTAGAGTGACTAAGTAAAAGCAAGTGTATACAGTACGTCGTATATCACGGTCCAATAGAACGCATCCTTTTTGGGGAAATAAAAATACTATTTATAATTTGTTATAAAAACTATAACTGGGGAGAAACTTAATACTTTTTGTACGCACCCATACCCATAAAACCCGAAAAAAATAAATAAAGTCGAGTGTTTTTGGACTCTTTTTAGACACGAGCATTCCTCCGGAGATGTCTCTTCATACACACGTAAGATGTTGCAACACTCGGTCGTTATTTTATCTTATTTTTTCTTGGCGCAAAATTTTGAGACAAGTTTTTCCAGTTGGTAAATCTCTGACTAAAAGAGAACGTCAACAAATGAACCCTTACGGATGCAAAACTGTCCAAATATTTTGGAACTCAGCTCTAGTTAGCATTTTTAGATCCATAAAAGTTGAACGTCTTTTGACACCGACTGCAACGCTGAGCCATTAATGAAACCGACCATTTATCATCCGAAATCTAGTTCGGGAAAGGGAATGGGACGCAAAAAAAAAAACGAGGCATTCCGGATATAACCGGGTGTATTAACGCACCTTCCGCGGGGGTTTCGCATTAATGATGGTGTAAAAGGAAGGGTGGAGACGGATTGGCAGGTGCTGCCGCTGCACGTCGAGCGACCTTTCACCTCTGACCTAACCCTCACTCGCGCGAGACACACCCGTTCAATTAAAACGCCTCATTAACACGCGTATCGAGGAATAATCGCGACCATGATCGTTATGGCAACGTCCAAATTAAACTGGAGGGGTCAAAGGATTGTTTGCCACGTGCATTCCATCGATGTTAACTGAAACCATCGAACATCATGGATTAAACGGAATTTCAATCCATGCAAGGCCCAGGATGGACTCAGAAAACTTCCGACGAATCGGTAATGCTTCCTTTGATTTTCTGAGAAAATCGAGCCAAGGATACGTGTGTTCAAATTGTATACGCTTTCCAAACATTTTCTTCATTTGCAAAAATTAATTTTATCCGTTTATTTGAAAACAAATTTCAATTACATGTATTTCCATGCGCGGGATATCCGTTATCACATCTGTTTTCTAACTTTATTATGGGGAAAAAAATAAGGAACGTAGATGAAAATAACTATAAATATAATACGAATCAAAAAACGACATTTGAAATTATTGCAAAATATTTTAAAATATTTCAAATAAAAATCAATGCTTCATGCGCGTATACATGCACTGTACGGTTGAGAACGCACTGAATGCTTACTTTCGACGTGCTTCTTTCCAGCTTTGGGGCGCACAATGAATGCTGATATCAGCGTGATGGTCATGCAGTGTGCTTGGTGGCGCCACTGCATGCGTTATGCTAGGTGAAACCTTCCACATACGCGTTAGCATCTCATAATGAGTGATGGACACGTTTTTACGGTACATAGGCAGCATGCAATCGATGACTACACTTTTGACCAATAGTGATCTGTGTGCCACTCCGTGTCTTACAAATCTGCTTTCAGATGCTCAGAAGCTCAGCCTGGCTCGGATAAGCTTTATTTGTGTGCGTCCTCATTTAAAAAGCGTGCCGCATTCTTATCCCTCTTGGTGGTGCTAGTGTGCACCGAATGGTAAGCGCATAATATGCATTCCGTGTATTTGCACCCTACACTGTATGAGTTCGCATCCATAACTAACGCATAAGAAATCTGTCCCGCTGTACTTTCATTCTCGGAATGTCCTAAATAGTATTGGTCAAAGATCATCTATTTCCATGACCGGAAATGATGAGAAAATAATCAGGAACGATGACCAGTATAGGTTAAATAAACCGTACGTTGGCGTGCCGGGCAAACAACTTTCTCCATCGCGGGTTTGAAACGCATTTCATTAAACGTTTTTGACAGAGACGAATCCACGAAAAACCTGCTAGGAAAAGCGTGATCAAAAACAGGCCGTAGGTTTCAAATGGTGAGTGTGATAAAGTCGGACAGATTACAAGTCCAACTTGATCTTTAATGATTCCAACCAACAAAAAAACGAAAGTTGAATGCAGAAGAAGAGAATCAACACTATGAGGAGTGGGGGGGAAATAAGCGATAATCTTATCAGAAGGGAAGATCAATCGTATGCGTTTGACAGAATTGGGGGATACTTAATCCGAGATAGTATAATGTGACAAACACGCTTTGGGCTGAACTTCACAAAAAAATTGAAAAGAAAAAAAAAAGATTCCTATAGGATCCAATGAAAGAAACGAGCTTAGATGTGGACAAATGTCAAAATATTATCGATGGTAGAATGGATTGGAGAAGAATGGTGGACTGGGTGGTCGCCAATATTTAAAATGTCACCGTGCGCATCGTGCACCCGACAAATGTCAATGAACTTTCCGCTTAATAACAAAAATTGACCTCAAACGACGTTGGCAGTATGGTAAAATGGCAACGTTATCGAAGCACAAAAAAAAAACGGCAATGACCATTGCACCATTAAATTTACTCCCCGTGGTTTCGCGTTATACCAAAACAAAAACAAATCGAGTAAACGCAACGCCGTTTTTCAGCGCAATATTATGCAAATAAAAGGGTACGATAAAATTGAGTAAAACGCAATGAGTTTGCGTCAACTCTTGCTTCTGCAATCTGCACTGAGCAACATCTGATGGAATCCATGGAGTGTTGGAACAGATCAGATAATCAGAACCTTTACTGTACACGCATGTACCCTTGTAAGGAGCAAACGCTGCACAATGGGGTTTTGGTTTTTCGTCACCAGCTTCACTATTTCTGCATGAATACGCAATGCGAGTAAATGAGAATTAACCTGAAGCGCAGAATGAAGCTTACCTACATGTATACTCGTGCCATAAATTTGCATAAACGAGTATTTTAAGCGGATAAAAAAGGTGCGGGGAGTGACACGTGACTTAAGACATAACAAATACCACGCTGTGGAGGCTGAGTAACTCAGACATTTCATCCACGATTTGCACTCTCAGAAGCCACGTGTTCGCTATTGACACGCTGCCTTAGACTCAAATCGTACGAAAACAGCTAGCGTTTTGGATTCTTAAGCAGAAAAATCGCATCCATTTACCCCACCCCCCTCGGTTTCTCGTTAACAACAACAAATGTGGGCTTTTCTAATCACAATGTCGTAAAGAACAACAACGCTGCATTAGCATACGTTTAAGAGGATTCTGGAACACACCTCTGATGAGATAGGCTGACGTCATTCGTAAATCATAATTCCCAGCGTGCATCCTTTCAGTTCGTAAGCATTTACGAGTCAACTTCTCTAAATCATTAGGCACGCCTTTGATTAAGATTCTGGTTAAACATTAAAAAAAAATATATATATATATATACATGTACACGCAAACCGAGTGTGAAATTAATCCTCGGAAGTTAGTTCATCCTACACGGGGGTCTTTACTTCGGACTCGGGAGACTATTCGTGTGAGGTCGCATTCTGTCCAATCTTTACAATTTCCTTACAAGCTCGTAATGCGAGTGGTCATGCAGGAGGCACCAATCGCAACGTGTCCAAATCGATGTCACTTCTATAAATCGTCCAGAGGGAGAAGATTCGGAAGATTAATTTCCACGGGTGTCTCCTGTCACGTATCGCCGCCACTCCTGGGCAGACCAACTATGGTCAATGGCGCATCTTCTCAAATCATTCACGTACATGTTATGTAAGTTAAAAGTACAGCAGGGTTCACCCAGAAATTTCCTTTTCAACTGCCCTGACTTTTCCATGCAGGTTTTAAAAAAATTTCCCAATGAGAATTTTGAAAATTAATACAGAAAAATTTGAAAAAAAATATGTACTCAGAAAACGTGGAAAATTTTGCAAATTTGCCCTCGGGAAACGTGGGAATTCTTTTAATTGTATCCTCGGAAAACTTGGAAAATCAGTACCCGAACAACGTGGAAAATTTTGCAAATTTTACTTAGAAAATGGGCCCTGAGCTAACCATGTAGAAGCATTAATTTTGGATATCAACAACATGACTACGTTGGATTTCCCTGACTTTTCCAGACATTGTGAAGTTCCCTGACTTTTCAAGGTTTTCCATGTCTGGGGGAACCCTGTATAGTGTCCCTTATTGAATTCAGCGGAGGCAAGACCGCCATTTTGGAGAAAAACTACTAAAATGTGTCTCGCGTTCCAAAAAGTGTTGCTCGTCGCTGATCCAACGCCAATTCTAGGGGCACAGTGGATCAACAATTAAAAGGAAAGTATAGCGGTTTAATCATTAAAGATGGCGGAGGAGAGTACACGTTCGCTACTTCCGGAATGGTTGGTTCGTTATTGATTTTTAACTATAGGGCATTTTTCCCGCTACACGAGACTACACACGTACTTCCGGAATAAAAGTTCTTTAAAGGTGTCCACACACGATCGATCCAATTGGAGTTTTGGCCCTGGGCCGGTCCAAAAGTTGCCGTGTGTGGGGAAATTTGGATGGATTGGAGTGGCTGGACACACCCAAACCAAAATCCAGCTGGGATAAATGGGCG